>VZQC01003167.1:387710-399569 GCA_009823505.1 Rhizomys pruinosus
TAAAAAAATAAAAATAAAAAATCCACACCACAGCACTCTTCTTTCCAACTGAACCAAAGCATAGGCCTTGTTCTTCCTTCCACCCACAACCCTGGATAATACAAAAACAACAATAGAAAAAAACACCATACATAAATAAACAAATATATAACTAACACAAGACATTTTAATTTATTCTTTTTTATTTATTATTTTCATTTAGTATTCTTCAATAAAAAAGAAAATAACAACCTAACAATAAAGAAACAGGAAAAATAAAGAAATAAGTAAATAAAAATTAAACAGAAAATGAAGGAAAGAATAAATGAATAAATAATAATTTTTAATTTAATTTTATTTATTTTTGTATGTGTATGAGTGTACTGTCTGCATGTAGGTTTGTGCACCCGTGTCGTGCAGTGCCGCGGAGGTCAGAAGAGGGTGTCGGATTCCCCTGGAACTGGAGTTCTCCTGGAATTGGAGTCTCAGACGGGTCTCAGCCGCCATGTGGGTGCTGGGGATCGAACCCCGGTCCTCTGTAAGAGCGGTCAGCGCTCTCAACCGCTAGGCCATCTCTCCAGCCCCTTAATTTATTTTTAATTACAGATGTGAGCCACCACTCACATCTTTTTAAAAAATTTTTATTTATTTTTTTATGTGTATGAATGTACTGTCTGCATGTAAGTTTGTGCACCTGTGTCATGCAAAGCCGCAGAGGTCAGAAGAGGGTGTCGGATTTGGATTCCCCCAGAACTGGAGTTAAAGACGGTTCTCAGCTGCCATGTGGGTGCTGGGGATTGAACCCGGATCCTCTGCAATAGCAGTAGGTGCTCTTAACCACTAGGCCATCTCTCCAGCCCCTCACACCAGTTTTTTTGAAAACTAACTTTCCTTCTTTCTTTTCTTTCTTTCTTTCTTTCTTTCTTTCTTTCTTTCTTTCTTTCTTTCTTTCTTATTTTAAATTTTATTTATTTCTGTATGAATGTACTGTCTGCATGCAGGTTTGTGCACCCGTGTCGTGCGTGCAATGCCGCGGAGGTCAGAAGAGGGTGTCAGATTCCCCTGGAACTGGAGTTCTCCTGGAATTGGAATTTCAGATGGTTCTCGGCTGCCATGTGGGTGCTGGGGATCGAACCCGGGTCCTTCGTAAGAGTGGTCGGCACTCTTAACCGCTAGACCATCTCTCCAGCCCCTCACATCTTTTTTTTTTTATTTACTTATTTATTTTTATGTGTATGTATGTACTGTTTGCATGTAGGTTTGTGCACCCGTGTTGTTCAGTGATGCAGAGGTCAGAAGAGGGTGTCGGATTCCCCTGGAACTGGAGTTAAAGATGGTTCTCAGCCACCATGTGGGTGCTGGGGATCGAACCGGGTCCTCTGCAAGAGCAGTCGCTCTTAACCGCTAGGCCATCTCTCCAGCCCCATTTTTTTATTTTATTATTTTATGTGTATGAGTGTACAGTCTGAATGTAGGTTGGTGCACCTGTGTTGTGCAATGCTGCGGAGTTCAGAAGAGGGCATCATATTCCCCTGGAGTCAAAGACGGTTCTCAGCCACCATGTGGGTGCTGGGAATTGAACCCGGATCCTCTGCAACAGCAGTTGGCACTCTTAACTGCTAGGCCATCTCTCCAACCACCCCTTTTTTTTAATTTTGTAAGTGGCTTTTTTATGTTCAAAAAGTAAGTTGCTTTTGTTGACAGGCATGTAAATATGTCTCACACTTATTGTACCGTGGATGCTAATGATGCTTTGTACATTTGCTCACAAGGTGGTAGCAACTTTGAAGGGTGGGGAAATGCAAATTTTTCCAAAAAACTTTTGAACTAACTTATATTATTTAGTCTTAAATTACGATATTTTAAGTGGCTGTTTTACAAAAAATATTTTACATTATTTTACAAAAATATATCTATATTACACTTGATAAAACCCACAGAGAATGGACCACACACAAAGACTGTATGAGGTAAGTAAGAAATCAAAATCACAGATTTCTTATGAGGCTTATGCCCAAAGTCAAAGTCAGATTCTGCAGAAAAATAAGGTCCATATGTACAGGCCAAATTTCTTCCACTAAAAAACAGAGGACAAGAGGACATTTGTCTCAAGACCATCTGTCTTGTGGGAGCAGAAAAACCACAAGCAGGTTGGAAATGGGCATTGGCTGGGACGTCAGGAAGTGTCCCCATTCTGGATATGGCCTGCATTTTTGGACTCTGTCCCACATATGGTAACAAAGAACAGCCCCAGAAGCAGCAACCAGATAGGAATGTGAGAGTGGGTGATGCTGAATAAACAGCAAAGGGTTCCAGGGTAACCAAGACACCTCATGATCTATAACTACTGTGACCCTGACATGCCAGAGACCTTGGGCAATGAAAATTGCAAAGTGACTCCATAGGATGAAACCAAAGATATAACCACCCCAGAACTGCCACAAGGAGTCTGCAGTATCTCGTGTCCTTTTAAAAAAATGTCTTAAAGTTATAAATAAAATGCACAAAGCTATAGACTTTTAATATATAGCTCGATGAGTTAAACATATACCTGTGAAACCTGCTCCACAAACTATGCCAATAAGATATCCCTGGGCTCCAAAAGCTCCCTCCCACCTGATTTATTTTCAGAGATAAGAAAACTTACCTAATGGCTAGAGATGTAGTTTAGTGGTACAATTGTTACCTAGCATCCATGAGGGCCTAGGTTCAATTCCCAGCACCACAAAAAAAGGGAAAGAATGAAGGAAAGAAAGGGAGGGAGGGAGAAAGAGAGAGAGAAAGAAGGTCTACCATAAAATCTGCCCTCTCGGCAAAATTTTATGTATGCAGCACAAAGACCACAGTGTACAGTAGACCTCCAGGACTTACTCATGTAGTATAACCAAGACCTTGCACCCTCTGCCCACTACCTCCCACTCCTCCCTGAATGAACCCAAATGACATTACCAGAAGTGAAACAGGTCAGACACAAAGGAGGAAGATGCCATGGCGCCATTTCTAAGAGGTGCCTAATGGTGTCAAAGAGGAGAATGAGGACTTGCCTCTCCTCTCTTGCTATTCAAACGGTGACGGGCTTGGAGCATTGTCCTGGCAGGGCCACACAGACACTCTAAATCCCATGTCCTTCTCTATTACCCACTCCACACCTTCTCCATGATCCTTCTGAGACTAGTGGTGAAAGGGGCTTCTGCAACAGCAGGACAAACACACAAGCAACCAACCCCCTCCCAACCAGTACACACATCTTCCCNGTAGGTTTGTGCACCCGTGTCGTGCAGTGCCGCGGAGGTCAGAAGAGGGTGTCGGATTCCCCTGGAACTGGAGTTCTCCTGGAATTGGAGTCTCAGACGGGTCTCAGCCGCCATGTGGGTGCTGGGGATCGAACCCCGGTCCTCTGTAAGAGCGGTCAGCGCTCTCAACCGCTAGGCCATCTCTCCAGCCCCTCAATATCATATCTTTGTAATTTCGGATTTGTACTGAAATATTCCATAAAGAGTTTCTATTCTAGAATTATTTGGAGCTCTGTGTCTTTGTTTCTGTATCAATATGTCTTTCCTTAGTTTAGGCCAATTTTCTTCTATAAATCTTCTAAAAATCTCATTTTTGCCATTGACCTGAAATTCTTCTCCTTCCTCTGTGCCTATGATGTATATGCATTGGGTGTTTTCATGGTGTCCCACATTTTCTGCATATTCCATTGCTTTTGTTACTATTGTTGTTAAATTTTTCCTGATCTTTGCTTGAAAGGTCCAATTATTCAACTTATTCGTAAATTCTTGATATTTTGTTTTCTGTTTGATTCATATTATATGTGAGGCTTTCTCCTATCATTTCACTTTGGCTTACTAAGTTTTTCAATTCACTCTATTCCAGCCAGAGTTTTCTTCAATATTTCTGTTTCATGAATTAACTTTTCAAATCTCAAGTTGTCTTTTTCATTTCATTCACTTGTACATTTGTATTTTCTTAACTTCTACCAATAGTTTATTCTTATCTTCTTTAAATTCTTTGAGTTGTATGTGTGTTCTTTATGGTTCTTTAATTACTTGATAATACTTATGACTATTCTTTTAAATACTCTATCCTGGGATTTCTCTGGGTATGTCTCATGGTAGACCAATTCTATAGGGCTGGTGGATGTTGGTGAGGACATATTTTCTAGGTTTTTCATATTATTTGTTTTTTCCTTTCACCTGGACTTATGGACTTCCTTTTTGGTTGTATATATGACATAAAATTATAGCCTGCCTTTGTTGAGTTGGAGATTTCTGCTGTTTTGTTTTTTCTTTTTCATTATTCATGTAACATTGTTCCTTCTCATGAGATATGAATTGTTAGTTGGTCAATGCTTCCAGTTCTTTCTTTTGACATTTTATTGGAGGAATAGTATGTTTCCACACTGACTAACCAAGAATCATCCATCAGGACAGAGGGCCCTAGCTCCAAGAAGGACAGTGGAGATTAGTTTTCAGGGGTCTGACTAGAACAGTAGAATAGATGTGAGCCCTAGAGCAGTCTGAAGGGACCTACCTGGTTCAAACACAGGGGAATGTTTACTCAGTGGGCAATATCTGACTTCCCAGTCTAGTTGTGAGTTCTTCGGCCCCAGGAGTACTAGGAAGTTATGGTATATCTCCAAGGCACGCAGATGGGAAAAGAATGGGCTGGTTGTGACAAGATAAAGGGAGTAGATTTGATAAAACTTTTTTGAGACAGATTCTTACATATTCAGGCAGTTTTGGTATTACCTATACAGAAGTGGATAACCTTTAACTTTTGTTCCTCTGATCTCCACCTTCAAACTGTTGGAATGGGATTATATCACTGTTCTCAGTTTCTTACAAGATTTTTTGGTATTTTTTTATATGTCACCCATGATTCATGAGATCCATCGCTTATCAAAATTCATCTTTGTTGCTACCTAGATAATTCATTATTGTTTAGTTCTTTGATAAACTATGTAACACTTCATTTATAATTGTGTACAAAGATAATTTTAAGAAGAATGAAGTTAGTTTTTTGAACTTTCATGCTCTTCATAAATTTTTGCTTTTCTTACTTTTTAATTTGTTAAAATAGTCATAATATTTTGTATTAGTTGTTAATTTTTACTGCAAGTAAAATTAAAAAGATTTATAATATATTACAAATATCTTCTAGTTAAAGCCCTGATTTTATTAAAAATAAAATGTGACATAAATATAGCCCATAAAGTGTTCATAATTCAGCTGAATTACATATAAACTGAGGATGGCAGCAGAGATTAAGTCCGCTGGTCTGAGCTTGAAGTACATGTCTCTATTTTTCTCAGTTCTAAGATTTATTAGAAAGATTTTTTTCAAATACATTAAAATACACATCCACTCGCTATTAAATTTAGGAATATATATATATTATCTATATACTATACTATATTATATATTATATATGATTAAGACATGTATACCATGCTTTGATCAGTTCTAACGATTGATCCCCTAAAGATTTAACATCATGTTTTTAATAAAAAAAAATCTAACATAAATTTATTGAAGACTTTGTAAATTTGCTATATGTCAGGAGTGTAAAAAAGCAAATAACTAAGAGTACAATCATGAATATCAAAGGTTGGGATAGATTACCCCAAACACAGAGTTGAAGTTATTTAGAGTACTGGAGTGCAAGAAAGTTGTTTAGAGTACTGGACATGGAAATGTTTCAAGTAGAAAACATAGTATTTTATAAGCTTTGTTCAAAGCATAAAGTACAAGCTCGTAGCTGTGAGTTTGATATTAATGAAGTTACAATGTACATAATAAAGATACGGTGTTTTTATAACAAAGCATACATAAAACAAGGCTATATTGGGGTGATGGTTTTATACAGTTGAAGCAGGAAATGAGAAATTATTGATAAAAGCTACAAAATTTTAGCCACACAAAATGAGCAAACCCTGAGAACTTAACATACAACATGGTAGCCATAATGAATAAGTTTGTAGGGTATGCTTGAATCATTCTAAGAGGGCTGATTTTAAAAGGTTTCACCAAAAAGAAAGAAAATGGTATCAAAGTTACATACTGACTTATTGGTTGATGAAGATTTTTGTTAGGCCAGAGGTCAGGGACAAATGCCAAAAGTGGAGTTGACAGGGAGGTCCCTGACCTTCTTTTCTGGCCAGAAGCCCCTACTAACAAAACCCTCTACAAGATACCAGATAAAGCCAACATCTAGTTCCAGATTCCAAAGTGACTACTGGACCTAAGACCAATCTACAGGGCCCTGAAATTCACCTAAAAGGACAATACCTCTGTACCTTGCCAGCATGAAACCACTTCCCCTCCCTTCCTCTTTAAAAAGCCACTACCCCAAATTGGGGCGGTGACTTCACTGACCTTGGCCTGTGAGATCAGTGAACTCTCCTAGGAATTATATTTTCCCATTAAACTCTCCTTTTATATTTTAATTTGGCTAATCTTATTTATTATGTCAGTGGAGAAGCCTTTTAAATGGTGCTGAAATCCAGGAGGAGGTGAGCCCCTGCCCAGAGGTCTGGGGAACCCTCATCTCTTTACCTCTATCCTGGATTCCCATCTGACTGTATTAGCTTTCATTCTGGAGTAAGCTGCCTTTCTCTTTAACTGTGACTGTAAAGGCACTGGGTTCCTTTCCTGGGCTTTCTGCCAACAGTCACAGCTGGGATTTCTGCCAAGAGTTGTGGCTTTTTTTCTGGGAGTCTTGTTAATCCGTGGGAACGCCACACTCCTCAAGGCTTTCCCACTCCTGCATCCAAACTTAGGCGACTGTAGGGGACACTCTATCCTAGCCTCTGGTCTGCAGTGCAGTTTTAAGGGATGGGCAACTCCAAATCAAAATCCATTCCTCAGCCACCCCTTTGGTATCTGTTATAAAATTTGTCTAAATTGGGACAGTCTCAGACCATACCCAAATAAATTGTCTGAGTTCTCCTACATTCAAGGATTCTGGGAATTGTGATCCAGGCCACCTCTGCCTGTAGGGACGCAGAGGCAGCCAATCTCTGTGAGTTCAAAGCCAGCCTGGTCTACAGAGTGAGTTCCAGGCAAGCTAGTAGTAAAGGATTCCTGAGCCTTGGGAGGTAGAGGTTTGAAATAGGTGTCCTATTCATTAATAAGACATTGTCTCAAAAAGACACACTACCCCAACCCAACTGAGGAGGGTGAGTTCACTGACCTTGGCCTATGAGATAACTGAACTCTCCCAGGAGCAATCTTTTCCCATTAAACCCTGGTTTATATTTTAATTTGGCTAATCTGATTCATTGCATCTGTAGAGAAGCCTTTGTATTTTGTGTCCAGACACTTCAGAACTTACTTCTGTAATTTTTTAAGGAACAATAGTTTGATTTTTGATAATGTAATGTTTAAGGAAACTTTAGAAATCTTAATTAGCTTAAATGACAACCGTGCATGAATACTTTTAATGCTGTTGTTTGATTAGGAAATGTGTTCAATAAAACTTGTTAAAAATGCCAGAAATTTTTTTGTAAAAGTTTCTCCTTGCATTCTTGATTAGTTACTTCCTTACAGTTGCAAGAAAATATCTAAATATCTAACACATGGACTTAAGGAAGGTAGGTCCATCATGGAGAAGAAGGCATGCTACCTCATTCATTTAGAGTGGGTATTTAGACCTCAATTCATCTAACATATATAATCCCTGACAGACATGCCCAGAAGCTAATCTAACCTAGGGAGTTCCTCACAAGAATTTCCAGAGGCATACATCCAAAGTGCTTCTAGAGTATGTCAACTTCAAAATCAACTTTGGAAGTTATACATTCTAATAAAACAAAATGTTTTCTTTATTTCACTTCAGCAGTATAAATGAAATAGAAAATAGAAAATATTTTAAGAACTTAAATTGGCTATGAGTGGTGGCACACACCTTTAAAAGCAGCCCTGATGAAGCAGAAGCAGGCCAATACTTATGAAATCCAGGCTAGCCTACTCTATATAGCAAGTTTCAAGTCAGCTGGGAATACAGGGAGACCCTGTCTCAATACACAAAACAACAACAAATAAAACTGAAATTGGAGATCAGAGAACATGTTAATATAGTTGGTAAATGGAACTCTTTAAATATGTTGCATCCATTCTTCCAAGTGAATTTAATGCATTTTGTCCTTAGAAAATATATTTTAGAAAACCAAAGAATGAAAAAGTTCTTGAGATCAATCTACTTTTTTGTTTGTTCCAATATCAAGTGAAAACAATTTTTACGAAAAGTTTTCACTTATTTCTTTCCTTTTGTCTCTTCTCTTTAGCCACTTTGGATTCAATAGTTACTTTCCCTTCCATTTCATGATTCCATACTCTTGACATTGACCTTTCAAGTGTGAGTATAATGAATGCTTTTGGAAAATCATGTAACATCATTTTAAAGAGAGTTTGCATTGCAATTGTATCTTTAAATATGTTCAATGTGTCCAAGGTATGATCTTTGTGTTTTAAGCATTTTTTTTTTACTGTAGGCAATTCTTTCTTTCTTTCTTCCCCCACCACAGGTTCCTCAGTTGATGTTTCCTTTTTTGAAAAGAAAATTCTCCTGCTAGTAATGTCAACCTGCTTATTCTGAAACCAAAAGGATTTTCTGCAGTAAATTTAAAAATGAACAAGGGTTTTCTTCTTTAAATGTCAGTAGTATTTAAAAGCATAATAGACACTGACATCAATGCATTGTGATCTACCATTCCCCTGTACGTGACCTATTCCTTAAGTGTGAATTAAGATATAAGCAAGACACCTCTAAGAACTATTCTATTTTGTGATACTATTAAGATAGAATGTTTAAAAACCCAGTCTTATACAGCTGTATCATTCTAATAGAGTATGGTAAGGTTCCTTTGATTATTTGTAATTATCATATTTTTTCACTTGTAAACACTGAATGCCAAACAAATTACTCCATTTCTTCCCCTGATATACACTAGTGGCACTGCCAAGGGAATATCTCTGTCTCTGTGTCTCTCTGTCTCTGTCTCTCTCTCTCTGTTTCTCTCTCTCTCTCTCTCTCTCTCCATATATATATATATATATATATATATATATATATCTTTATCATCTATGTATCATCTGTCATCTGTATATCTACCACCTTCTGTAGGCTTATCTCTGAAGACAGAGTTAATGAGAGGTAGAACCAATTGGTTTGCCCTCATGACTATTCAAGAATCTTGAATGAAGCCATGACATCTATCTCAGCATGTGTGAAGCGCATTTTTTTTTTTTTTTGGTATTTTTGAGACAGGGTCTCCCTGTAGCCCCAGCTGTCCTGGAGCTCACTCTATAGACAAGGATGGCCTTGAACTCACAGAGATCCACCTGCCTCTGCCTCCCAAGTGCTAGGATTAAAGGCGTGAAGCTCTTATGTGCACATCTCTCTATCAGCTTTCCTCTGAATCTCTGAAGAGAGTGTCTAGGTATAATGAACTGAGTTTCTACCCCAATTTAGTTCTCTAGTTATGGAAAATTGAAATTCTCTTCTTTATTAGTACTTAACATTTCCTAGTACATAATGTATTTTTTTCCCATTTCATCTCTGAGAGATTCTTCTGGAATCACTTGATATTATTTTTTTTAATTTTTTTATTTATTTCTGTATGTGTATGAATGTACTGTCTGCATGCAAGTTTGTGCACCCATGTTGTGCAATGCCGTGGAGGTCAGAAGAGGGTGTCGGATTCCCCTGGAACTGGAGTTCTCCTGGAATTGGAGTTTCAGACGGTTCTCGGCCGCCATGTGGTTGCTGGCGATCGAACCCGGGTACTCTGTAAGAGTGGTCGGCGCTCTTAACTGCTAGGCCATCTCTCCAGCCCTTACGTTATTTTTATATGTTACTTTCCTCAGGCTCTAATAGAATACCACAAAACAAAGCATCTCATTGGATAAAAGGATTACTTTGCCTGAGAGTCTAAAGGGTTTAACTTCCATCATGAATGGGAAGGCATGACAGCAGGAAGTTAAGTCCATCCTGGCAGTCAGGAAGCAGAATGTTCACATTTCATCTGGACACAGGAAGCAGAAAGAAAGAACAGGAAGTTTAGCCTAGCTATAAAACTTCAAAGGCAATATCCATTGACCAGCAAGGCTCCACATTCTAACGGTTCCAAAATCTTTGAAAACAGCAATGCCAGATCAGAACCAAGTGTGCAAACACATAAACCTATGGGGGGCATTTCATATTCCAACTGCATTTTTGTATAGATGAAAATGTAGAACCACAACAACTTAGAGAAATCTACAGTCTTTCTGACCTATCCTTCAACTCTTTGTTTCTAGTGCAAGTTCCATTTATCATATATATTCCCTTTGGAGCTTTTATTTATTCGCTGTGAAACAAGTGGAAATTCATTTTCTTTTCTTTTCTTTTATTATTTTTATGTGTAGGAGTGTACTGTCTGCATGTAGGTTGGCGCTCCTGTGTCCTGCAATGTTGCAGAGGTCAGAAGAAGGAGTTCCCCTGGGACTGGAGTTAAAGACAGTTCCTAGCCACCATATGGGTGCTTGGAATTGAACCTGGGTCCTCTGCAAGAGCAGTCGGTGCTCTTAACCACTGAGCCATCTCTCCAGCCATGAAATTCATTTTCAACCACAGTGTATATTCATTCTCTGTAAGTATAAAGGTAAAATGAACCTGCTTTACTCTTTTTTTTTCAAGAACCTATCAATATACATTTCACTCAAAATACAAGCAAAAGGAATTGTGCCAAAAATCCCAGCATTTCACATGAAATATATCATTGAATTTCATATAAGTGCTACGGAGGCAGAAATCCCTGCTTGGTTCAGTTTTAAGATGAAGAAACCAAGGTTTACACAAATGAGATAACTTAGCTAAAATCCATTGACTTCAAACACTTAAAGTTTAGGCACAAATCAATGTTTCTTTCTACAGAGATGAACTGACAAGAATTAAATATATTTATACCCATGGGAATGTACATCTGAAAAAGAAATACCCACACTCATAATTTATAAAAAATAGATACAGAAATTTCAAGGACTCAAGTGTTTTGCTTTTTTTCCCTCTCCATCCTCCTTTTCAATCTATTTCATATTACTAATTAGGAAAATATTTATTTGGGGATGATATTTTTATTATTTTTGTCATTTCAGTAGAAGGAAAAAGGTTTTTAACTTAAAGTTTTATTTTCACATTAACAGAAAAAACCTGAGGACAGAAAGCATAGAAGGAAAATATATGAAAATTATCAGAACAGAGCAAGATTATTGTTACCATTATAACATGTGCAATTATAAAATAATTACCCATTGCAAACAAATGTTCATTTCTAATGGTCTTTTACTTTTTCCAGGGAATATGTTGATACTCATAACTTTCAAAGAGTCTTACACTTTCGGTTTCTTCATCTCTCTGCTCAATGAGAATCTGTGGTAACAAACATCTTTTCTTTTCATGGGTCCTGAGATTTTATGCTTATGCTATCGGTATGGACCAGTAACTGCCCCTCTCAAAGACTTGGGATTAGACGAGTAAAAGATTGTTTCCATGCACGTTCTTCCTATCTTGATAATGAGGTCATAAAGGGAGCTTACTCCACAAGTCACAGATTAGCCAGTAGTTCCATACCTAATGGCTTAGTCATTTTGATGGGATTGCTAAAGTTTTATTTTCTCAAATTCATAAACTTACATTCAATCTTTTTTGTTGTTGTTTTGTTTCGTTTTTTCGAGACAGGGTCTCCCTGTGGCCCCAGCTGTCCTGGAACTCACTCTGTAGACCAGGCTGGCCTTGAACTCACAAAGATCCGCCTGCCTATGCCTCCCAAGTGCTAGGATTAAAGGCGTGCACCACCACGCCCAGCCACATTCAATCTTTTTTGACTATATATATATA
>VZQC01003167.1:404279-436034 GCA_009823505.1 Rhizomys pruinosus
CCGACTTCTCTTGCAGAAGACCCAGGTTCAATCCCCAGTACCCACATGGCAGATGAGAACCGTCTGTGACTCCAATTCCGGGAGAACTCCAGTTCCAGGGGAATCCAACACCCTCTTCTGACCTGAGCAGCATTGCACTACACGGGTGCACAAACCTACATGCAGACAGTACATTCATATAAATAAATAAATAAATAAATAAATAAATAAATAAATAAATAAATAAATAAATAAATAGATAGATAAAGTAAATAAAATAAATAACAGAATTTTAAAATGAGCAAAATGCACACCGTGGTTATCTACTTAAAATTTAGAACATAGCCTTATTTGTGTGTGCTTTAACAACGTTTAATGTATAAATAGCAGAAGCCTAATATAAATTTAGATGTGTGCATGTAGGAATAAGGGAGGGAGAAGAAGACAGAATGAGTAAGGAATGGAGAGAGAGAGAGAGAAAGAGAGAGAGAGAGAGAGAGAGAGAGAAGAGAGAATAACATTTTCTGTATCTTTATCTTGTTTTCTATGTGACATTTTCCACTAAATAAAATAAAAAATGTTCTTGAGAAAATTAACTCCTTTCAAGATTGAGACAGGAGAGAAACAAGGAGAGCCTGGAGTTTTGTTGTATGAGAAAGCAAGGAAGTACTCAGAACAACAACAACAAAAAAGGGAACATGTCAGTTAATGGATATAGGACAGTCTCATGCGCTCATGGAGTGAAACTAATGACAATTTGAACCTTAAAATAAGTGATAATAATTTATTTTTTTATTATTATTATTTATCTTTGTATGTGTATGAATGTACTGTCTGCATGCAGGTCTGTGCACCCTTGTCGTGCAATGCCGCGGAGGTCAGAAGAGGGTCTCGGATTCCCCTGGAACTGGAGTTCTCCTGGAATTGGAGTTACAGATGGTTCTTAGCCGCCATGTGGGTGCTGGGGATCGAACCCGGTCCTCTGCAAGAGCCTCGGTGCTCTTAACCGCTAGGCTATCTCTCCAGTCCCGTGATAATAATTTATATCCCACAGTTCATATGTCTTTATATAAATACTTAAATGAATAAAGTAGTTAGAGAAGAGAAATAATATTCACAGTAGCTAGTTAATTACTGAAAAGATGAACAGGATATTGAAAATGAAAATTGCTTGTTTATAGCTAATATGGTAATAATTACCTTAGCCAAAGAAAAATTGAAAAGTAGTAGGGAAGATGCACACGAGAAAGAAAATATTTCCATATTCTCATTGGATGCCCAATGAAATATTTGTTCAGCTATAGAGAAAGGACGCTGACAGCATCTCAAGGAAATAATTAAAGCAAATGCCACAGCAATGAAAGAAACTAAAATCTTCACTGGAAAGGACTAAGAAGAATAGGAAAATAACATGACTTCAATCACATTCCAGTCTAATAGGTATAACCTGAATCACACAAACCCAAAATGACTTTTGAAACAACAGAAATTTACTTCTTGATAACTCTGGAGGCTAGGAAACATGAAATCAAGTTATCAGCAAGATCTGAGACTTCTGAGTGCTTTAGAAAAGGCTCCCCTTCTAGAAGTATTCCTTACCTCTTCAAGCAGGTTGTGGCCCAGGCAATACTAGCTGTCCTTTGGCTTACAGATGCATTTCACGAACTACTGCCTGCATATTCACATGCCCTATTGGTCGTAGTCTCTTTGTGTTCCCCATACATTTACACAGACAGAGACTGAACTGAGGGCCTTATACCTGCTAAGCAAGTATTGTTTTAACTCTGTTTTTCAACCAAAACCCTTCAAAATTTGAGACAGAATCATACTGCACAGCCTAGGATGGACTACCACTAATGATCCTATTTAATAAGTGCTTGAATAACAGATGTATACTACCATGCTTGGCTAAGCTAGATATAGTAATAATAGCATGGTATTTTACAGAAGATATTTATGTATTATAATTTCTTTTTATGGGAATTGGAAACCTATTCAATTAATAGGAAGTAAACAAGAGCCCTCATTAATAATCATTAATATTTACTGCAGAAATATTTTCTAAATATCTAAAAGTATTTTAGGAACTGAGAGTGATAATTTACACCTACATTTCCAGCATTGGAAGCTGAAGGCAATAATATTACAAGAATTTTGAGACCAGTCAGTGATATAAATATTACGTATATTATATATATATATATTTACTATTTAATATATACATGACTTATATATACAGCATTATATTATATACTATATCACTATATATACTATATAAGTACTTATATAATTCCAACTCAACAAACAAACTGATGTATTTTGGGAAATGAGGATTTTATGCTATTGTAGAATATTTGATTAATGTGTATGAGGTTCTTGGTTTGATGTCTAAAATGATAAATACAATTAAATTGAATTATTTAATGCCTATGTCTCTCTTACATTGAAAAGCAAACTCAAACTATTAACATAAATAGAATATCATAGATGTTAAAACACAGCTTTATTCATCATAAGTTGTTTTCCTTTGAAAATTCCACTATATATATATTTGACCTTTCTACATGATTTTAATTAGTCCTTAGCAAAATGTTGCTACTTAATAAACTATTTATAAAGTTTTCTATTGTGCCCAGTATTTTACTTACATGTAAAAGAAGCAGCAGACTAAGTGCTAATGTATCTAAATATGAATAAACTAGAAGGGAATCCTAAAATATCTACATAGCCAACTTTCAGTGAAATCAGAATAATATTTCTGAGTGTAATGTCCTATGTAACAAAGTATATTAGTATTTAACTTTCTTTCACAATACTACATTTTCCCCAATGTACTTATCATTCATATTTCCCATCAGAAATTGATGGTAAGAAATAATACTGAAGATACTACTAACTAACACTGAAGCTTCATTTCTATTGTCTAGCTTTTATAGTCCTTCAAGGTGCTGTATACATGCTACCAAAAGACAAAAAAAATCTGTTAATCTTACCAGCTTTGAATCCTGTGAACTACAGTAACAATTTGTCTGGCAAGATATGCCCACTAATGCAATAGTGACCCACATTTTATAGAAGTAGCCCACCACTTTCTTATTTCATTTAAGGTCTGCTTCACAAGGAGTCCATAATTGATACTGATATCAGGCCTAGGAATCTGTGGCTAGAGAGGACAGAAGCCATAGAGGAGAACCTACTGGTATTATTCTGCTAATCTGGTATAAGTATTAAAATGACTCATAATAACTTATTGTTGTATCTGTAGAATAATGAATTTCTCAGCTCTCATCAGAGTTGATGATTTGTACAGATGGTGATTAACACAGAAACCCACAACTTTCCTTTGTGCCAAGAAAAAGACACTGAAGAATACTTATCCATGAATAGGACACCTCTTTCAAATCTCTGCCACCAAAAGCCCAGGGATCATTCCATAAATGTGGGCAGAAAAAAATTGCAAGAACAAAAGGTGGTAGAGGACCACAAGGAAAAAGTTTTCCACACAGCTGTAAAGTTATTCATATGAACTCACATCATGCACAAAATCTACTTACACTGAAGCCAGACAAACTCCAAATCCCAGCATAGAGGTAGGAACATGGGTAAGTGCCCCAATGTTAACTGAGGAAGAATTTGCAATTCATGGCTGCAGGAGGAGGGAAAGTCAGTTTTCTTAAGTATTGGAAACTGGTTAGGTTAACCAGGCGTTAATGGATGAAGCCAAACCAAAGTGTATTTAGTGACACAAATTTGGGCCCAATTATGACGAAAATGAATTGTATGAAATTCTCAATAATCCAATAAATAAGAAAAAAATACAGAGATGTAGCTTCATTTTTGAAACCAAAGTTTGCCTGAGTAGACTAAAAGTCAAAATGGTTCATGTCATTTCATGGAGCTACTGAGAATTACCTTAATATAATTTTTGATTATTCATTAAATATGTCATACTGATAGTGATATTTACTTAAAATATCTATTATTTTCTAGGCTTCAAAACCATAAATACACTGTTTTTTAAAAAAAATCAGGCTATGTAAACAGTTTGAGTTTAAGAAATAGCTAATGGGGGCTAGAGAAAAGGCTCAGCAGTTAAGAGCACTGGCTGATCTTGCAGAAGACCAAGTTTCAAACTCCAGAACCCACATGGTGGCTGACAATCATCTGTAACTCCAGTTCCTGAGGACCTGACATCCTTTTCTGACCTCAGCAGTCAGTGCTTGTTGCACTTACATATATGCAGGAAGCATATGACTACACACAAAATAAAAATAATAAATAAAATAAATAAAATATAATCATAAATAGATGATGGAGAATTATATTTTTATTACATTTCTGAAAATCAGTTAAAATTAATTTTCTAAATTAGTGCAATGTTGGTATTATTCGAACCATTGTTCATGGCTTATCCAGAAGCTGCTCAAGTTTGATTGACCTTGGTCTTTCATGCCATGAGACTCTTACACAGTGATTGGAATACTTGTACTCTGTTCCAAGGGAACTTATAAATGTTCAAATTTAGATTAGTCACAAGTGAACGCAACACTAGACAGGGAGAATCTATCCTTGAACATAGCACATATTTAAAGTCATTTTCTCTGTTTCTTGAGACAAGGAACCAGACATCTTTTTACTTAATAACATACTTACCATTCTCAAAGTTTGATACTATAGACCACTCTTTCCCTTAAATCTTGTTCTGTTTATTTTCCTGGCAGAAAAGTCAGTTCTGTTGTGAGGAGGAGTTAAGGACAGGTAACCCAGGAGTCCAGGTTCTTCTCAGAGTTATATGAAAATTTGGACGACAATGACAAAGGAAGCAAAGGCACGGAGAAGATGAAAGAAGGCCTTTATTGAAGCAGAAGACAAATAGGAGTATGCACCCTAATGGGAAGAGTGGCATCAGTAGAGCCGATAGATCTTTATATGTTTTCTATGGTAGCACTTTTTAGACTCCTAGGTCTTTCTCTACTTTCATGCTCTCTGAACACACTTCATCCTCTGTCCAGACCACCAGAACCTAGGTAAAGATACCTAAGACATGTGGCTCTGTCTTACGGATGGACTTGTAAGCAGGTATTGTCTTTTCCAGTCATTAATTAGGAATGTTACTTCTTTCCCTAATTCTGAACATTCTCCTGAATTCTGGTCACTATTTTTCTCCTATCAATTCTAGTCATGAGGCTTTAGGAACCAGTTTTTACACCTACGCACTACTAGTAGTTTCTTTGATTTTTTTTCTTTCTTCGTTAAAATGCCACAGGGAAGGAATATCCTCTTCACAATGCATGCCAAAACGAAAAGTAAAATTAGTGTATCAGTCATACTTGTAGGAGAGTGGTATCAGTGCTGAAATAATAAAATTGTATTATTGAACTAAAGCCCATCTATTAAACACTTCTTTAAGGAAAAACAAATATTACATCTGTAACTGAAAAGTTTAAGTAAATTAAAAGCCAGGGATGGTCAACTATACATATAATTTCACCACCAGAGGTGCTGAGTGAGGTAGGAGAATCCATATATGTTCAAGGTACACCTGAGCTACACTGAGTTTCAGGCCACTCTGGGCTACAAAATGGGGACCTGGCTGGAAAAAGAAAGTTTTAACAAATTATGCATTTTTAGGTAGCTTTATCTATGTGGCTATGAATGAAGAATACATTTCTCTGGCTTTTTTTCCCAATATGCTTAGTATTCCAATTTCATTTTAAAAATCTGTGTGTACTAAATGCAGAGAGATAGTATATTTTTCATTACATGTAGTGCTAAAATACTCAGACACACAGTGTGTCCTACACAGTAGAGTTTTCTTCCTATGAGGATTTGAAAGAGATATTTAAAAATCAATTACAAAAATACATCTAGAAATGTTATATTCCCATGCAATGAGTGGTCAATAAATTATGAATGTTTCATTAATGAGTGATGAGCACTACAACCATACTATGATAAAATGTATCATTCCTGCTGTGTGTGCTGCTGGGTCTAAACTTTTCACCTTAACACAATGTTCAAAAACAGTAGTATAGTGCCCACGCACCCATCTATAGTAGTGTTTTCTAGAGTCTTCATTCTCAATGAGTGGTCAACTATGTGTGGACTAAAAATATGAAATTAAAAATTCCACAATAATCTGTTCTTAAGTTTTATATCATGTGATTTTATCAAAAGTGTGATTATCTTGTGCTGTCATCTTTTATTGATTATATCCAGCATATCAATGGAATTCTGGCATAATAGTTATTAAAAACTATATATTATTTTTATGGTGCTGTATTTCTTAAGTGAAAGTTGCTAAAGAAAGAGCCTATTAGATGAGGAGACAGATGAAGTACACAATCAAGAGAATCAGAAATTACAGAACAAACATATCTAGTATGAGAAGTCTGAAAGAGAAAGAGAAGAAAATAGTAGCTCTTTTCACAACCAATAGTTCTGTACTTCAACTTACAGCTCTTTGAAGAAAAGCAAACTACAACGCAGACTTTGCACTTCTAACAGACCAATGTACACAACTAAATAAATTTTCTTTGTTTATTCTGAACAGGTTTTGCTTCTAGAAATGGAATAACTCTTGTCTTTGATGTTATGGAAATCTTAGGAAGTGGGACCAGGCAGCAGAAAGTACATAACTCTGGCCCCTTCCTGCCACACATTTTGCTTCTTGTCCAACAGATGTGAATGGTTTTTCTCTACCATGCCCTTCCATCCATGATGAAGCTATGAGTCAGAAGTTGTCTTTGTTCCTTCAACTTATTTATTTCAAGAACTGGGTCACAGTCACAAGAAAAATAACTAACACATTATCGGAAAGACATTAAAAATTAATTGTTAACACAAATGCCAGAACCATTAAAAAATCCCTTTTATGGAGCTGGAGAGATGGCTTAGTAGTTAATTAAGTTAATTGGATGCTCTTGCAGAGGACCTGTGTCAGATTTGCAGCACCCATATGCCTACTAGCAACTATCTGTAGCTCTAGTTCCAAAGGAATCCAACGCCATCTTCTGACCTCTGTGGGCATTGCACAACATGGATGCACTTAAATACATGCAGGCAACATACTCATACACAAAAAATAAAAATAAATAAAATATTAAAATTCCTTTTATATGCTGATGCATATAAAAGAAAATCTGGAGTAAATTTGTCTCAGAAAATTTAGAGTAAGGCTGAGGAAATTAGATTCAAGACAAGTCCAGCAGAATAAGTAGTTTGTTGAGAAAGCATTTCAGGGAACAAATATTGAAGTTAGAGTGTAAGATGTTTTTGTAAATCCTTGAATGATAGTGGATAAGATTTCTCATTTTGTAAATTAATCCCCTATTGCCCTATTACCCTATTATACTATATTTATTATTAATGATTTTTTGTGATTTTCACACAATATATTTTAATCTTATTTACATCCAGTCCACTATCTGCACCCCCCCCATGGCCACCTGCCCCATTTAATGTACTTTTTTATACATATATATATATATATATATATATATATATATATACCACACACAAACATAGATAGATAGATAGATAGATAGATAGATAGATAGATAGATAGATAGATAGATGATAGATTCTGTTCCCAAATGTCCTTCTGAGTGGATCCATGCATTAGACGTCTTATTGACCTACCAAGAGTCCCATCCTTGAGACTGTCTCTCCCATTCCCAGTAGCCATCAGTCAGCAATAGTTCCTTAAATTAAGTTGGGAATTCTTACCCATTTTCTTATGTTCATGCTGGAATTTTGTCTTGCATATAACTTGTGCATGGTGTTACAATTGCTGTGATTTCATATGAGTAACTATTCAGCTGTCTGGAATACTCTGTTTCCTTGTAGTCATCTGCCTCCTGTGGCTCTTACAATCTTTCTGCCTCCTCTTCCATAAGGATTTCTGAGCCTTGGGAGGCAGAGGTGTGAAATAGCTGTCCTATTCAGTAATAAGCATTCTATATCCTCTTGTTTTCTGCATATTGGCCAATTGTGGTCCTCTGGGTTAATCACCATCTGCTGCACAGGGAAATTTTCCTGGTGAAATGTGAGAGATGCAGTCATCCTATGTGTAGAGGTTGCATTGAAGATGTGTTACTTAGGGTTAAGCATCTTACAGAAACCTATTCTCTGTGATTGGTCAGTTTTGTAACTCTGTGGCACATAGAAACTTGTTGAATGAAGGGTGAAAGTTAAACTTGTCTGTAAATATGAAGATGCATATTTAGAATAAAATAATTATATCGGTCTAATGATATGGCAAAATTAGATTTTTTTATGTTGGATGTATGCCCTCTCGTCATGTCTATTTGTCTATGTTTACAGTATGTCATGAGTTCCCTCCCATTGAGCAGGCTTTAATTCCAATCAAAAAACACTGTTAAAAATTATTTATTACTTTCACTTTATGTGCCTGCATATAAGTAAGTGCACCCAGAAGAGGGTGTCAGATTCCCTGAAACTGGAGTTACAGACAGTTATTAAGAGACATGTGGGTGCTGAGAATTGAACCTGGGTCTTGTGGAAGACCAGCCAGTGCTCTTAACTGATGAGACATCTCTCCGGCCCAACAACATTTTTAATGTGTGGTGTTAGGGATTGAAATTAGGGCCACACATGATAGGCAATCACTCTATTACAGTGCCATATCCCCAGGTACCTAATATTTTCTTAAAATTACTTAGAATGAAGTATATGTGAATTTTATTTACCTTCATTTATTACATTGAAAATAAAGCTGAAAAGTTGAAAAGCTACACATTTTTCTATTATTTAATAATATGACTCTCATGTTAGCATAAATAATATATTCTTATGAAATATAATTATATTTTAAAATATAATACGCCATTATTTTGGTGCTTTGCTAAGTTCTTTAATATCTTACTTAATAGAACAGAGCTGAATTCCCATATATGTTTCCTTATTTTTTAGTGTTATAAAATGTATTGCTTGACAAACAGGATGATAAAAGAAGAGATAATGCTTAGAACGAGATGTTATAAAAGTAGTTCCAATGTGTAATCAAAAATCAATATATCTTACATACTCTGTTAAATAAAAGGATATAAATCCGTCCCTTTGAATATATCTTTTAGTACATTTGTGCTCACATAACATTATTAGAAAGCTGAATAAATTATGCACATATTCAAAAGTTAATTCAATTGCTAACATGATATACAAAAATATCACATTTGCTGATATCACCAGAAAACTAATTAGGAAAGTACTGGTATATAATAACGCTGTCAAACATGATGGGAAATATATTTTTAATTTAAAAACTTCTATCATTTCAATCGGTATTCTTAAATTTTTTTCCCCTGTAAGTCATGAACTTAGTTTAATTATACTATTATGGGTGAAATTTAATTAGCTTTTGAACTTGTTAAATTGAAATGTCTATGGGATCTTCTAAGGAGTACATGAAATAAGCAGTTGGATTTGTGAAATCAAATTAAGAATGACAAAAATAAATATAAGGTCTCTCAGTAGATGTCAAGTACTAAATATGCTTTCAAACTTTTATAATGAATTAAAATTCAATAAAGCTAGAACTGGACTAGAATGTAAATAAGGAGAAATTAGTTGCAAAAGTCATAAAAAGTGCTTGCTATTAAGAAGTTGTAAAATCTGAAATACAAGTATTGGTGTCGAAGCAAAAGAAAACATAATTTTTAAAGTAACATTCAATTTCCAGGTCAGATTAAATTGAGTGTAAATGTGATACAGAATGTGGAGATTACTACGGAAAAGTTAATATATGGAGACTAATGAAATATTTTAAATTGTAAGTGGTATTCTTATTACTATTATAAAGCTTTCAGTTTATTTTTGTTTGATTTCATCAGAATTAAGGCTATTCTTTTCTGAAGCACCAAAACAGTAAAAACAGGGTTCATATATATTTTTTATCTGACTAACATAGATGATCCCTAGTTTAGAAAAACGTGACATGCTATCCACAAGTATGTTGCTTGCACATATTTATAGTCTTGAGTTAAATCCTCTTGAAAAATTTAATGACCATGAGAAAAATCAAAACTTTTTGATTTTCATTTTGTTATTTAAAATTAAGACTTAAAATTTCCATATGAAAAACATTCTATAGGGATTATGCTATATTTTCTTATGATCAAATATGGAAAGGAATTAGATAGTCAGAAATCTTAGAACCAAACTTTGGTCATATAATCTTATCTTCCTTATGACTTTTCCACCAAATGAGCTATCCTAGTCCTAACTCAAGGCTCTTTTCCAAAGTTGGCTGCACTTTGTTGATTTACTATGCAACTGTTCATCTCTGCCTTTGGGCCTTCATTTCCCCTTGAGGAATTTAAATGCTATAGAAAACATAAATTAAACAAATATGTAATGGCGTTTCCCTGTTCATTTATTTTTCTCAACTTTATTCTCAAGCTGCACTGAAAAACAAACATAAAAAATGAGAGGAGATAAATTTTGACTGTACTACATCTTCTACAATAGATTAAAAATAATTTCTAAAGGTACTAGTAAAAGCATGGTGTCTCAGACCTGTAATTCCAGTATGTAGGAAACTGGTTCAGGAGGACTGCTATGGTGTTAAAGCCAGTCTGATATACAATGTGTACCAGGAAAAACCGATATCTGAAAAAGCAAAAAAATATGTTAGTAACAGTATCTATTACTTTCCCCAAATTAATAGGATGAAAATATTAAAAACAAAAAATAATTTAAAAATAATTTCTATTATAAAATATTGTGTATAATGAATTTCCTGTGAGAATTTGTAGTTGATAAAATTATAAGTTGAACGTACTATAGACAGTAATTTTTACAAAGTGGAAACTTGATAAGATATAGTAAATAGAAGATAGATCAAAAAAGAAGTGTTATATATGCACAATACATACACATTGGCCATAAACATGGACAAATCAGTTGGCCTTTCTGCAAAATAATAACTATCATAAGGCATAATTATTTCATAATATTCAATGTGTGCCACATATGAAAACAGTTTAGTGCTTTAGATGTTAACAGTGAGAAGAAATATGTTATTGTGAGTGTATGTAAATATATAATTTACTGAAACGTTAATTCTTTCTCACAGGACATCATGTATTGTTATACCTACAGATACATTACATATTGAAAAATGCTAAAAAGAATTATAGAATCTCTTGGTCATAAAAACTGAAGCAATAAAGGTGAAAACAACAGATGTTCACTTCCTATATGAGGTCAGGAAAGCATAATGTTGTACTGTCTAACCCTCCTAAATAGCTAATGGTTAAACGGATGTGGCAGAATTTAGAACTTGTTTCAGAACTGTTTTTAAAAATATCTGTCACTGGCCGGGCATGGTGGCACACCCCTTTAATCCTAGCACTCGGGAAGTAGAGGCAGGTGGATCTCTGTGAGTTCAAGACCAGCCTGGTCTACATTGCGAGTTCCAGGACAGCTGGAGCTATAGGGAGACCATGTTGCAGAAAAAAAAAGTCACTGTGCCTGGAATGGTGGCACAAGCCTTTAATCCCTGCACTCAGGAGGCAGAGGCAGGTCTCAAAAGACCCCCCACACAAAAGTAAATATTTTTCATTAAATGTTGAAATAAAAAGATAGTATCAGAGTACCACAAGCTAATTTGAAAAGCAAATTGATAAATAGTATTAATTTTAGATGATTGTAAATGCATTTTGAAGAACATATGAACTGTAAGTGAGAATAACACTTATTGTGTAGTTATGAAAAGAAATCAAGATTGCAGTGTACATAGATTCTCCATGTACTGAATATAATTCAACAAGAAAACAAATAGTAAATAATGTAGACAAATTAAAATACATACAAAGTATCTTAGCAAAATATTTGTAGTTAATGAAATCAACACAAACAAGAAATCTGAGAGACTCTCAAAACTAATAATAATTTAAACAGACATGATAATGAACGCAATCCATTACACTGTGTAACATTTAGATCTCAAATTTAACTGGATGTATTATGAAAAATCATAAATATCACAAGGTAGAACATTTCTTTAGTGAGTGTAGATTTAGTACATTTTGTTCTTTTATCTAAGGTAAATAAATTCACACATTGAATAAGACTTGTCAAGTCAGAAATTCAAACATAATGAAACAAGGAGGCTGAAAGACACTTTTCTTTTTTAATTCTATCTCAGGAAATCTTTATCAAATAATATACTATAGTTTACTGTATTCATAAGTACTGTGTTATAGGAAGAGTTAATTTTTTTCTCTACACCTTATCATTAGTATAAACGGAAGAAGAAATACTACTAAAAACTGACTATTTTACTTATTGGTAGAATGTTACAAGTAAATTTCAATATGCATTGCTTATTAGGATCATAAAGAAAATGTATTCGGGGCTGGAGAGATAGCCTAGCGGTTAAGAGCACCGACGCTCTTGCAGAGGACCCGGGTTCGATCCCCAGCACCCACATGGCGGCTAAGAACCATCTGTAACTCCAATTCCAGGAGAACTCCAGTTCCAGGGGAATCCGAGACCCTCTTCTGACCTCCGCGGCATTGCACGACACGGGTGCACAGACCTGCATGCAGACAGTACATTCATACACATACAAAAATAAATAAATAATAAAAAAAAATTAAAAAAAAAAAAAGAAAATGTATTCATTTTAATTTGCTGGAGTAGTTGTACTATTTGCAGACACTGTACATTTCTTTCTTTTTCATGTGTGAAGTGCTTGCCAATTGTTTACATAAGGTAAATAGTGATTAAATGAATTAAACTTTGTAATTGAAGTGCCTCATTAAATAGGTTAAAATTGTCCAAGTAAATTACATTGATATAAACCAATTAAGACAACTAGAATAGTCTTTAAACAGTATTTATCCCTAATATTTATCAGGCAAGGGGAATTCACAATTTTATATAATTACATAAAAGATTATGAGAGAGGAAACTGTGATAACTATGTCAGCCATATTCTACCTCAAAACAGAAGTTCAGGTTTGGTGCCTTTGTGTCTTTGTGCTGGCAGACTCCTGAAGCACAGGATCCTAGAAGTCACTCCAGACAGGTAGATTTTAGGGTAGATTGACTCCTGGGTTTCTGGAAAAGGGTCTCAACTCTAAACCCTTGTAGGGGGTGGCTGTCTGGGTGGAGCTGCCCTTCACCTTTGCAGCCGGTGCAGGGTAGGTCTGGTTCAGTGACTTTGTGTCTTTGTGTGGGTGGGCTCCAGAAGCACAAGAAGCCCAGAAGTCACTCCAGACAGGTAGATTTTATGGTAGGTTGACTCTTGGGTTACTGGAAAAGGGTCTCAACTCTAAACCCTTGTAGAGGGTGGCTGTCTGGGTAGAACCGCCCTTTGTCTTTGTAGCTGGTGACCAGCAGGTCGGGTTTGGTGCCTTTGTGTCTTTGTGTGAGCAGGCTCCTGAAACACAGGAGCCAGGAAGTCACTCCAGACAGGTACGGGGGCGTAGGCTAAGTCAGGCATACCCCCCAACCACCCCCACCCCCGCCAACTGGAATTGATGAGAGAATATCCAAGTGGACTTTTTTGGAGAACCTTCAGAACAGGAAGGGAAGAGTGACTTAGACTTCCAATATCCAATATATATGAAAGCCTGAAACCTAGACAAGTCAATACTCCATAAATGAGGAGGAGGAAAGAAAAAAAAATCATCAGAAGGAGACAAGCAAAACCAGCCACTAACATTTGTGATTTGAATCACAAAAGGGAAACCCACATGCCAGGGACACTACAAAGGGACAACATGGGAAAGGTGCAGGATAATCCTGCACCAGGCTCTACCAAAGGAGAGCCTGGTGGAGGTAGCTACAATGGGATCCCCCTGGAGGTGACCCAAGGAACAGATCTTAGAAGAATAATTGCAGACCTATGCAGAAATTAAAGAAAACAAAGAATTCAGAGAACTAAAGAGAAAGAATGAAAAACTGAAAAAGGACCTAGATGGATACAATGACAAACTTCAGAAAGAACTAAAGGAAGAGATTGACACAGTACAGAAAGAACTAGAGGGAGAAAAACAAAAAAAAAAGTCCAAAAGGAAGTAGAAACACTGAAAAAGTAAGCCAACCAAGGAAGAAAGGAGCACCAAGAAGAGATTGAGAAGCTCAAAAAGGAAATTGAAATACGAAAGAAATCCCAGGATGAAATGAAAAAGGAAATAGAACACTCATCAAATCAAGAAGAAAGGAAAAGAAAAAGCATCAGAAGTAGAATGGAGAAAGCAGAACAAAGAATATCAGATCTGGAAGATAACACAGAGCAAATAAAAAGCTCAAATAAAGAATATGAAAAACTTAAAAATACACAAAAGTGGAACAACCAGGAAATATGGGACACTATGAAAAGATCAAACCTCCACATCATAGGAATAGAAGAAGGAGAAGAATCTCAAGAGAATAGTATTGATCAGATCTTCAACAGAATAATAGATGAAAATTTCCCCAAACTAAAAATAGACAAACCCATACAAATACAAGAAGCACATAGGACTCTAAATAGACAAGATCAGAAAAGAAACTCCCCACGCCATATCATATTTAAAATGCTAGATGCCCAAAACAAACACAAAATTCTGAAGGCTACAAAAGAAAAACAAGTCACATACAAAGGGAAACACATCAGAATTACAACTGAATTCTCAGTGCAAATAAAAAAAGCAAGAAGAACATGGAGCAAAGCATTCCCAGTGTTAAAGAACTATGTATGACAACCCAGAATACATTGCCCAGCAAAAAATGTCAATTATACTGGAAGGAGAGAGAAAAATATTCCATGATGTAAACAAGATTATAGAATACATGTCCGGAAAACTAACTCTTCATAAAATACTTGAAGCAATTCAAAGGGCAGAAGAGAGGACCAACAATCCTCAAACACTTAGGAAAAGAAACTAATAAAAACATAACAGTAGGAGTAGAATCAGAGGCTAAAAGTCCAAATGTATAATAAGGTGAAAGGAAGCAACATCCATCTTTCAATTATAACCTTAAATATTTATGGGCTGGACTCCCCAATCAAAAGGCATAGACTGGGAGAATGGATTAGGAAACAAAACCTATCTATATGCTGTCTACAAGAAACCCATCTCAATTTCAAACATAGGCACCAACTTAAGGTGAAGGGATGGAAGAAAATATTCCAAGCAAATGGTATCAAAAAGAAAGAAGATATTGCTATTCTAATATCAGACAAAATAGACTTAAAAGCAAAAGAAATCAAAAGAGACAAAGAGGGCCATTACATCTTTATTAAAAAACAATTGATGATGAAGATCTCACAATCATTAATATATACACACCAAACATTATAAAGACAATTCTTCAGGATCTCAAGGCACAGATTGAGATTAACCCCAGCACACTAATAGTAGGGGACTTCAGTACCCGACTAAGTCCATTAGACAGATCAACAGGACAAAGTATAAACAGAGAGACATCTGAACTAAATGATACAATACTCCAAATGGACCTCACAGACATCTATCAAATGATTCACCCAACTACCAGAGAATACACTTTCTACTCAGCACCTCATGGAACATTCTCCAAAATAGACCATATGCTGGGACAAAGGAAAAAACTCAAAAAATATACAAACACTGATATAATCTCATGCATTCTATCAGACCACTGTGCAATAAAACGCAATATCAACATGAGGATAAACACTACAACCTACAAGAACACATGGAGACTAAACAACACTCTCCTGAATAATGAATGGGTCAAGGAAGAAATAAAGAAAGAAATAGAAACATTCCTGGACCTGAATGACAATGATAATACAACACAGCAAAACCTATGGGACACTTTAAAAGCAGTCCTACGAGGGGAGTTTATAGCTCTAAGTGCCTACACACACACACACACACACACAAAAAAAAAAAAAAAAAAAAAAAAAAAAAAAAAAAAAAAAAAAAAAAAAAAAAAAAAAAAAAAAAAAAACAAAAAACAAAACAAAAAAACCAGAAAGAGCACAAGTGAATGATCTAACACTGCACTAAAAACATTGAGAGACAATAATAAATGAATCATAAACACAGCAGACAAGAAGAAATAACAAAAATCAAAGCAGAGTTCAATGACATAGAAATAAAGAAAACCAATTTAAAAAAATCAATGAATCCAAGAGCTGGTTCATTGAAAGAATAAACAAGAAACAGACCTCTAGACCAGTTAACCAAAAGAAAAAAGGAAACAAACTCCAAATCAATAGAATCTGTGATGAAAAAGGGAAATATCACAACAGACAATGAAAAGATCAGAAATCATACGGGATTACTTAAAAAACCTATACTCTACTAAGTTTTGAAAAACTTAGAAGAATGGATGAATATCTGAAATCCTGGGAATCACCAAAGCTCAGCCAAGAAGAGATGGACGGCTTAAAAGACCCATACATGAAAATTGAAGATTAATAAGAGCCTCCCAACCAAAAATGCCCAGGAACCAGATGTTTCACAAGCAGAATTCTATAAAATATTTCAAAAAGACTTACGACAGAATATTACTCAAAGTTTGTTTAGAAGGATACAATGGAAGAATTTCTCCCAGATTCCTTCTATGATGCGAGCATCACGCTGTTTCCAAACCAGGTAAAGATACACCCAAAAAGGAGAAACAATGACCCATCTCCCTAATGAACACAGATGCCAAAATGCTAAACAGGAGACGGGCAAATCTCATAACAGACCCACATCAAAAAGATCACCAAGTTGGATTCATACCAGAGAGGCAGGGATGGTTCAACTATGAAAAATCAATAAATATCAATCAGCATATAAATGGAATGAAAGACAAAAACCACACCACATCTCAATTGACACAGAAAAAGCTTTGACAAAATGCGCATCCCTTCATGTTTAAAGTCCTAGAGGGATTTATTGACTGGAGGAATCATTCCTCATGTTAATCAAGCCATATACAGAAACCCACAGCCAAATCATCCTAAATGGGGAAATGACAGAAGCATTCCCCTTAAGGTAGGGACTCAGTAAGGCTGGCCCCCTGTCACCCACTCCTTTTCAATAGAGTTTTGTGAAACACTGCAGGGCAAAAGGCAAGAAAAGGAAATAAATGAATTTCTAATGGAAAAGAGAAGTCAAGCTATGCATTTTTGCTGATGATTAATTACTTCTGTACAGTGCAGGATACAAAATAATCTAGAAAAATCAGTAGCCTTTCTTAACAACAACAACAAGCAACAGAAGAAGGAATACAAGGAGACCTTCCCACTCACAAAGCCTCAAAAACAATAAAATACCTAGCAGCAAACCTAACCAAAGACACCAAGAATCTCTCAACAAACAAAATTTTAAACCCTGAGGGAAGGAAATTGAGGAAGACATCAGATGATGGACAAACCTCCCATGCTCATGGTTAGAAAAATAAATATAGTTAAAACTGTCCACTTCTAAACCCAAATAATGTACAGATTTAATGCAATCAATCAAAATCCCAAGACTCTTCACAGGCTTGGAAAAAAATCCTCATTTCATTTGGAAAAACAAAAAGACCCGAATACCAAAGCAACCTGAGTGAATAGACAATACAGGTGGGGATATCTATAACCAGACATCAAACTATACTACAGGATATAGTCATAAACAGCTTGGACTGGCACAAAACAGACCAGTTGGGCCAATGGTAATAAAACAGAAGATCCAAAACTGAGTACGTACAATTTCATCCACCTCATATTTGACAAGGGGACCAAAAAAACCAATGAGGAAAGACAGCATCTCAGTAGTGGTGTTGCAAACGGGATCACCACTCTGTAAAAAAAATTAAAACACCTACCCCCCCTGTAAAATAGTCATCCAGATGGATCAAAGATCCTCAATGTGAAACCCAAAACGTGGAGGTGATAGAAAGAAAACGTTGGCACTGACTACAAGACATAGGCATGAGAAAAGACTTCCTAAATCAGAAAGCAGCTGAACAAGAAATAAGATTGAAAATTGACAAATGGACCTCAATAAACTCATTAGCTTCTGTACGATCAAAAGAAACAATAAAGAAGTGAAGAGAAAACTCACAGAGTGTGAGAGAATTACCATCACTGCAGATACACTGACTCAAAGCATTAATTCAGAGTAGAAAGCTACTGCAAAAAACAAAGAAGAAAGAAAAACAAATGAATCACTCAAAAGATGGAGCAAATAACTGAATAAAGACTTTACAGAGGAGAAATTAGAAATGAGCTCAGAAACAACCTTTAAAAAAAAAATCTTGTTCAACGACACTAATATTACGGAAAAGACAATTAAGAACACTCTAACGTATCATCTCCTCCAATAAGACTGGCCAGGAGCAAGAAAACACAAACATATCAAGATGCTGAGAGGTTTTGGGGAAAAGGGAACACTCATTCATATTGCTGTTGGGAATGTAAAACTTGTACAGCACTATGGAAAGCAGTGTGTAGAACACTGTGGAAGTTCTCAAAATGAGCTGCCATTGACTCATTAATACCTCTCCTTGGGTATATACCCACAATACATCTTACTGCAGAAATACATGCACAGCTATATTTATTGCCAGCCTCTGTCACATAGCAAAAAGCTGGAACCAAACCAAATGCCCCTCACCTGAAACAAGTAGTTAGAAAAAATTGTGTACATTACACAAGGGAGTTCTAATGCAGCATAAATGAAGGATACTATCATGAACTTGCAGGTAAATGGATGAGCTAGAAGATTTATATTAAGTGAAGTAACACAGTTCCACAGAAAAAAAAAATGATGAAGGTACCCGCATCTGTGATTGCTAAGCAGCCAATAACCCCAGTTGTAATATTGTCTTGTGGAGGGGATGCCATATTAAAAGAACAACACAGAAAGACTTACATTCAGAGAAACTGACTGAAATGATGAATCTGGAGGGGTTGGGAGATGGGTGGGAGAGGGACAAAAACGGTTCTGTATTCAATTAAATGTATATTAATTGACGTGAGTTCAAAACAAAGGTTATCCATTTTGCCCAACTCTTGTCGACAGTTACATTGGTGTTTTAGGACTTAGTAAAAGTAAAATGTGATTATATTAAACAACATTTGGTTTAAAGTTTTTGATAAAAATGTAATGCATCTGTCGAGTTAAATTGGAAATATAAATTGTTGTTTCCACATTTGTTTTGTTACCTTAAAATCCGTATAACAATACTTTTGGATTGGCACGTAACAAATGTTCTCCATAATTTTTCTGTTATACAGTGTCATCTTGTACATTCTCTTTTACCTGTAAGGAGATTTAACTTAAGAGGATTAATGTCTTTGCTTCCCAAGTTAATGACATTAATACAGTCACCACGACAAACAGCCCCTGGGTAATTTTAATCAAATAATGCATCTTGGTTCCTGCCATATGTATGTGTACTACAACTGCCTTTGAGACTCGTGGGTCAAAAATAAAAACCTAAAATAAAAAGGGGGATACAGATATATATGAAAACTTTTGTTCAAAAACTTTGCAAATTAAATCTTTAAAAACTAACCACTGGAAAAGATTTGTATGTTTCCCACAGGATCAAAATGTCAACCCAAATAGTTAATGGCTGAGAAGAAAAGATACCAGCTTTTGCTTGTGTAGGTGTACACAGGAAATGCCAGCAGAAAGGTTGGCCCTCTAGAACACTTGAAAGGAAGAAAAGGCCATCAGACTGCTACAGGCAAAATTCAACCCCTCTTCTGGATCCTATTTACAACACTTTAATAATGAGTCCTAATGAAACTTACCTTCGAGGTGCCACCTCAAAGGTTGTTAATATGAGAGAATTTACTGCTCTCCCCCAATAAACAAGGAGGAATGATGATGTAAGATGATGTCGTTCTCCTAACTGTAAATTTGGAGCCAACTCCAATAGAGGTAAATCTCTTATAAAAAACGGTAAAACTCTGCCTTCTTTTAATTGATAAATGGACTAGCAACTGTGAAAAGGATTATTCCGTATTCAGAACAAATATACTAAAAGTCTCCTTAACTGTGCATTTAAGCAACAAAATAAATTAATACAGGAGAGCTCGATTGTCCAGCAATGGATAAGGATGATTTTGCCAGGGATCCAAGGCCCCCCCAAAAAGGTAAAGGCTTCTTCCTGTAAACTGGAATATCTACAAGAACAGAGGCGATAAGCCTGCTTCAAAACCTGATGTAAGCATGGAGAAAAAAAAAAGTATTGAGACCACAATTGCAAGTGTACAGTGGTCTCTGAACACCAGAGAGTGTACCAAAGGCCACTAAATCAATAAAGCAAATATAGGTCTCCTTGAGTCAAGCCAAGACTCCTCCTCCGTCATACACCAGCTACACCTCTCCTGCCTGGAAATACTGTGCAGCAGTGGCAGCCATATGTTCATGCTATATCCCCAAATCTAATTGGTATTAGCTCTCTCCTCCTTGGAGAAACCCATGGCTGATTCGCCACAAGATTTCATCCTCTAGTGGTTAGGAGATGTTTTTATAAGCCACAATAAAGACCCCATTCATATTTTACAGAGAAAAACGTAATCAGGATTAACATTCATCCAAACATCTGTGTCTATAACAAAAGTTAACCTACCATAACAATAGTACTGTTTAAATACCATATTTATATATATAATATATATATATATATATATATATATATAATTGCTTGTGCTTCATTAGTTAAGGGTTGAAAGGTTATTCCTGGACAAAACTGTCAGCCCCATGAAAGGAAACACAAAGCCCAGAAGTAACCAGACTCCAAAACGAACACTCCAGAGAAAGTAGACTGGTTTTTTGCCTTTCATCCACCTAGTGCCCTTTTCTAAGGCTAGTGAACAACTCTGCAGAAGAGGAGGCATGGTAGAATGTAATGGGCTGTGATGGGGGTGAATGGTGGAACGAAAGCATATAAGACTGACATTTTTTGATCAACTTGGTTGTACTACAAGCCACCCCCCACCTGGATAGTGGACTACTTTGGCTGTGTGTTGGTTTGGGCACAACTGCTTGCAAATTGGTTTTACATGAAGGATGCTTTGTACTCATAAATTTGTACTTATTGTTAAAAAATGAATTAACAAAGATTAATAGAAGAAAAAAAAAACCAGAAGCTCAGTCTTTTTCTGTATGACTAATCCTCTGACATCAAATTGAGATATATTATTAAATTTGATTCATTTCTTTCTATGATAATAAATTTTTGAAACCATAAGTTTATTCTTTTCAATTGATATATAATTCAAAGTTGACATAATAAAACATTCTAAGTAGAATAGTTTAAGGGACTTTAATTATAACTACTAACAACTGTAGAAGGCTTTTCTACTGTCAATAAAAATTGTGTGTTCAGTATTAACTTCACTTTGACTCTTCCATCCTTATTCAACCCCTGGAATAATCTAAGTTTTCATCTCTACAGAATTATTTATTTTAGACCTTTTATTGAATATTTAGTATTTTCATATAATTTTGCTGTAATGGTATTTTAGAATCCCTTCTATTATCTTTGCAAACTCCCCCACAACTGCTCCTTGCCCCAAAATTTACATATATATATAATAAATAATTTATATATAGATATATATATATATACTTTTAGATGTAATATATATTATATATATATAATTATATAAAGATCCTATATGTCTTGTATATATATAAGATTATATTAATATAATATTATGTAAATTAATCATGCATATATAACAACAGCCTATAGAGAGTAAACTATGAAAGTACTGGTTTGGTGGTCCTCAATGTTCCTATCAGTGTGGTAATCCCTGGTGCACAGACAGAGTCCCATCCTTAAAGGCACTGTCTCAGGTACAGGGCAGAACCGCCATAATTCACTCGGTCAGTACATCTAGGGTGTGGTCTATATCGAGCAGCTGGAAGAGGGTCTTGACTCTGAGCCTCTTTACAGGGGTCCCCGTCTCTAGAGGGACACGCTTTTGCCTTTGCAGATGAACAGAAGGGTCAGGTTTAGGTCTGCTCTGGTCCCTGCTGGCAGCCTTGTGTGTGGACGGCTGGCTCCTGAGGTGCAGCAGGAGGCNTTCTTTTGGGGTTTGGGGGTTTGGGGTTGTTTGTTGTTGTTGGGGTTTGTGTGGTGGGGGTGGGGTGGTGGGGTGGGGGGTTGGTGGGGTGGTGTGTGTTTGTGTGGTGTGTTGTTGGTGTGTGTGGTGTGTTGGGTGTGTGTGTTTGTTTGGCGTCTTTTGTTGTGGGTGGTGGTTTGTGGGGTTTGTGGTTTGGGGTGTGTTTTTTTGTTGTGTGGGGTGGTTTTGTTGTGTGGCGGTGGTACTGTGGTGTTGGTGGGGGTGTTGTGTGGTGGGGAGTACAATCATACCGGGATTACTTTAAAAACCTATACTCTACTAAGTTTGAAAACTTAGAAGAAATGGATGAATATCTGAAATCCTGGGAATCACCAAAGCTCAGCCAAGAAGAGATTGACGGCTTAAATAGACCCAATACATGAAGAAATTGAAGAAGTAATAAGTAGCCTCCCAACCAAAAAATGCCCAGGACCAGATGGTTTCACAGCAGAATTCTATAAAATATTTCAAAAAGACTTACGACCATTACTACTAAAGTTGTTTAGAAGGATACAAATGGAAGAATTTCTCCCAGATTCCTTCTATGATGCGAGCATCACGCTGTTTCCAAAACCAGGTAAAGATACACCCAAAAAGGAGAACAATAGACCCATCTCCCTAATGAACACAGATGCCAAAATTCTAAACAGGAGACTGGCAAATCTCATACAGACCCACATCAAAAAGATCATCCAAGTTGGATTCATACCAGAGATGCAGGGATGGTTCAACATATGAAAATCAATAAATATCATCAAGCATATAAATGGACTGAAAGACAAAAACCACACCATCATCTCAATTGACACAGAGAAAGCTTTTGACAAAATGCAGCATCCCTTCATGTTTAAAGTCCTAGAGGGATTTGGACTGGAGGAATCATTACTCAATGTAATCAAAGCCATATACAGGAAACCCACAGCCAATATCATCCTAAATGGGGAAATGACAGAAGCATTCCCCTTAAGGTAGGGACTCAGTAAGGCTGCCCCCTGTCACCACTCCTTTTCAATAGAGTTCTTGAAACACATGCTAGGGCAATAAGGCAAGAAAAGGAAATTAAATGAATTCTAATTGGAAAAGAGGAAGTCAAGCTATGCATTTTTGCTGATGATTAATTACTTCTGTACAGTGGCAGGATACAAAATAAATCTAGAAAAATCAGTAGCCTTTCTTTACACCAACAACAAGCAACAGAAGAAGGAATACAAGGAGACCTTCCCACTCACAATAGCCTCAAAAACAATAAAATACCTAGCAGCAAACCTAACCAAAGACACCAAGGATCTCTACAACAAAAATTTTAAACCCCTGAGGAAGGAAATTGAGGAAGACATCAGATGATGGACAAACCTCCCATGCTCATGGATTAGAAAAATAAATATAGTAAAACTGTCCATTCTACCCAAACTAATGTACAGATTTAATGCAATCCCAATCAAAATCCCCAAGAACTTCTTCACAGGCTTGGAAAAAAATCCTCAATTTCATTTGGAAAAACAAAAGACCCCGAATAGCCAAAGCAACCATGAGTGAATAGAGCAATACAGGGGGGATCTCTATACCAGACATCAAACTATACTACAGGGATATAGTCATAAAACAGCTTGGTACTGGCACAAAAACAGACCAGTTGGCCAATGGAATAAAACAGAAGATCCAAAACTGAGTACGTACAATTTCATCCACCTCATATTTGACAAGGGGACCAAAAAACACAATGGAGGAAAGACAGCATCTTCAGTAAGTGGTGTTGGCAAAACTGGATCACCACCTGTAGAAGAATAAAATTAAACACCTACCTCTCTCCCTGTACAATAGTCAATTCCAGATGGATCAAAGACCTCAATGTGAAACCCAAAACTGTGGAGGTGATAGAAGAAAAACTTGGCAGCTGACTACAAGACATAGGCATAGGAAAAGACTTCCTAAATCAGACAGCAGCTGAACAAGAAATAAGATTGAAAATTGACAAATGGGACCTCAATAAACTCATTAGCTTCTGTACATCAAAAGAAACAATAAAGGAAGTGAAGAGAAAACTCACAGAGTGGGAGGATACCTTCACTGCAGATACATCTGACAAAGCATTAATTTCCAGAGTATAGAAGCTACTCAAAAAACAAAGAAGAAAGAAAACAAATGAATCACTCAAAAGATGGAGCAAATAACTGAATAAAGACTTTACAGAGGAGAAATTAGAAATGGCTCAGAAACACCTTAAAAACTGTTCAACGTCACTAATTATTACGGAAATACAAATTAAGACCACTCTAAACTATCATCTCACTCCAATAAGACTGGCCAGGATCAAGAAAACAAACAATATCAAGTGCTGGAGAGGTTTTGGGAAAAGGGAACACTCATTCATTGCTGGTGGGAATGTAAACTTGTACAGCCACTATGGAAAGCAGTGTGGAGAACACTTGGAAGTCTCAAAATGAGCTTGCCATTTGACTCATTAATACCGCTCCTGGGTATATACCCACAATACCCATCTTACTGCAGAAATACATGCACAGCTATATTTATTGCAGCTCTGTTCACAATAGCAAAAAGCTGGAACCAAACCAAATGCCCCTCACCTGACAAGTAGTTAGAAAAAATGTAGTACATGTACACAATGGAGTTCTAAAGAAAGACAACATCATGAACTTTGCAGGTAAATGGATGGAGCTAGAAGATATTATATTAAGTGAAGTAACACAGTCCCAGATAAACAAATGATGAATGGTATCCCTCATCTGTGATTGCTAGCGCCAATAACCCAGTTGTAAATATTTCTTGTGGAGAGGGATGCATATTAAAAGAACAACAACAGAAAGACTACATCAGAGAACTGACTGAAATGATGAATCGGGAGGGGTGGGAGGGGTGGGAGAGGGACACGGTTCTGTATTCAATTAATGTATATTTAATTGACGTGAGTTCAACAAGTATCCAATTTTGCCCAGACTCTGTCGACAGGTTACATGGTGTTTTAGGACTTAGTAAAAGTAAATATGTGTATATTAAACAACATTGGTTTAAAGCTTTTGATAAAAATGGTAATGCATCTGAGTTAAATGGAAATATAAATTGTTGTTGTCCACATTTGTTTTACTTAAAATCCGTATAACAATAACTTTGGGATTGGCACGTACAAATGTTCTCTATAATTTTTCTGTTGTACAGTGTCATCTTGTACATTCTCTTTTACCTGTAGGATGATTTAACTTAAGGAATTAAGTTTGCTTCCCAAGTTAATGACATACAGTCACCCAAAACAGCCTGGGTGAATTTTATCAAATATGCATCTTGTTCCTGCCTATATGTATGTGTACTACAACTGCCTTTTTGAGACTCGTGGGTCAAAAAATAAAAACCTAAAATAAAAAGGGGGATACAGATATATATGAAACTTTTTTGTCAAAAACTTTGCAAATTAAATCTTAAAACTAACCACTGGAAAAGATTTGTATGTTCCCACATGTCAAAATGTCACCAACTTAATGCCTGAGAAAGAAAAGATACAGCTTTGCATTGTGTAGGATGTACCAGGAAATGCCAGCAGAAAGGTTGGCCTGTATGAACATTGAAAGGAAGAAAAGCCTCACACTGCTACAGGCATCAAACCCCTCTTTGGATCCTATTTACAACAACTGTTTATAATGAGTCCTAATGAAACTTACCTTCTAGGTGCCTCAAAGTTTTAATATGAGAGAATTTCTTACCTCCCCTTCATAGAACAAGGAGGAATATGATGATGATGAGGTCGTTCTCTAACTGTAAATTGGAGCCAACTCCAATAGAGGTAATCTCTTATAAAACCGGTAAAACTGCCTTCTTTAATTGACTAATAGACATAGAACTGTGAAAAGGATTATTCTCGATTCAGAAACAAATATACTAAAATCTCCTTAAGCTGTGCATTTAAGCAAAATATATTAATACAGGAGAGCTCAGATGTCAGCAATGGATAAGGAGATTTTGGCCAGGGGATCCAAGCCCCCCCAAAAGGTAAAGGCTTCTTGCCTGTAAACTGGAATATCTACAAGAACAGAGGCGATAAGACCCTGCTTTCAAAAACCTGATGTAAGCATGGGAAAGATGTATTGAGACCACAATTGCAAGTGTACAGTTGGTCTCTGGAACACCAGAGAGTGTTACCAAAGGCCACTAAATCAATAAAGCAAATATAGGTCTCCTTGAGTCAAGCAAGACTCCTCCGTCAGCACCAGCTACACCTCTCCTGCCTGGAAATACTGTGCAGCAGTGGCAGCCATATGTCTGTATATCCCAAATCTAATTGGTTATTAGCTCTCTCCTTGGAGGAATAACCCATGACTGATGCCACAAGCTTACATCCTCTAGTGGTTAGGAGATGTTATAAGCCACAGTAAGACCCTTTCATATTTAACAGAAAAAAACATAACTCATGGATTAACATTCCATCCAAACATCTGTGTCTATAACAAAGTAACCTACCATAACAATTAGTACTGTTTAAATACCATATTATATATATATATAATATATATATATATATATATATAATTGCTTTGTGCTTCATTAGTAGGTCGAATTTATTCCTGGACAAAACTGTCAAGCCATTGAAGAGGAACAGCCAGAATTGACCAGAGTCCAAAACAGACACTCCAGAGAAATGTAGACTGGTTTTCTGCTTCTCGCCACCTGGGGCCCTTTTCTAAGCCTTAGGGAACAACTTGAGAGAGGGGCATGGTAGAATGTAATGGCTGGATTTGGGTGAATGGTGAACTTACAGCATATTAGACTGCATTGCATTATTTGATCAACATTGGATTGTACATACAAGCGCCCCCCAGCTGGTAGGTGGGACTCTTGGGCTGTAGTGTTTTTGGGCACAACTGCTTGCCAAGATTGGTTTTACATGAAGGATGCTGTACTTCATAAATTTTACTTATTGTTAAAAAATGAATTAAAAAGATTGAATAGAAGAAAAAAAAAAACAGAAGCTCAGTTTTTTTGTATGACTAATCCTCTGACATGCATAATATATTATTAAATTGAGTCAGTTTCTATTATGATAATAAATTTTGAAACCATAAGTTTATTCTTTTCAATTGATATATAATTCAAAGTTGACATAATAAAACATTCTAAGTAGAATAGTTTAAGGGACTTTAATTATAACTACTAACAACTGTAGAAGGCTTTTCTACTGTCAATAAAAATTGTGTGTTCAGTATTAACTTCACTTTGACTCTTCCATCCTTATTCAACCCCTGGAATAATCTAAGTTTTCATCTCTACAGAATTATTTATTTTAGACCTTTTATTGAATATTTAGTATTTTCATATAATATTTGCTTAATGGGTATTTTAGATCCCTTCCTATTATCTGCACCTCCCCCACACTGCTTCCTTGCCCCAAAATTTACATATATATATAAATATTATATATATATATATATATATATATACTTTAATGTATATATATATATATACTATATTATATATACTATATAAAGATCCTATATGCTTGTATATATATAAATTTATATTAAATATATTATTAAATTAATCATGCATATATAACAAAGCCTATAGAGGTCTATTTGAGTATGGTTGTGTCCTCAAATGTCCTTCAGTGCAAGTTAATCCACTGGTGTCTAGTCAGCACATATAGAGTCCCATCCTTAAAGGCACTGCTCAGGTACAGGGCAGAACCGCCCATAATTCACTCGGTCAGTACATCTAGGTCGTGGGTCTTATATCAAAGCAGCTGGAAGAGGGTCTTGACTCTGAGCCCTCTTTCAGGGGTCCCCATCTCTGAGGGATCACGCTTTGCCTTTGTGGAGTGAACAGAGGGTCGGGTTTAGGTCTGCTCTGGTCCCTGCTGGCAGCCTTGTGTGTGGACGGCAGGCTCCTGAGGTGCAGACAGGATGCTGTAATTCATTCGGGCAGGTACATCTGGGGGTGGTCTGTATCAAGGGTGGTTGGAAGAGGGTCTCGACTCAGAGCCCTCTTTCGAGGGTCCCCATCAAGGAGGGATCACGCTTTGCCTTTGCAGAGTGAGCAGAGGGTTGGGTTTAGGTCTGCTCTGGTCCTGGCAGGAGGCCTTGTGTGTGGGCGGTGAGCCCCTGAGGCACAGGCAGGATGGCATAATTCACACGGACAGGTACCAGGGCATGGGCTCGGTCAGTCACGCACCTCCACCAATGGGAATTGGTGAGAATCCAAGTGCACTTCCTTTTTGGAGCAACCTTCAGAACAGAAAGAGAAGGACTGACTTAGGCTTACAATATCCAATGTATAAACAAAATTGAAAACCTTAAACCTTAGACAATTCAATACGCCATAAAAAAGGAGGAGGAAAGGAAAAAAAAAAAAAGCATCATAAGGACCGGCAAGCAAAACCATCCACTAACATAGTGAAAAAGACATTTGTGATTCGGAACCACAAAATGGAAAACCACATGCCAGGGACACGATGAAGGGATAATATGGGAAAAGTGCACAATAATTCCCACACCAGGCTCCACCAAACCTGTAGGAGATGGTTACAATGGGATCCCCTTGGAGGAAACCCAAGGAACAGAGCTTTAGAGGAATAATTGCAGACCTACGCAGGGAAATTAAAGAAAAATTGAAGAAGAAGCAGAGAACTAAAGAGGAGAGAATGAAAAACTCAAAAAAGGACTAGAGGGATACAATGACAAAAACTAAAGGATGAGATTGACAAACTACAGAAAAAAAAAAAAAATGACAAACTCCAGAAAGAACTAGAGGGAGAAAAAAAGCAAACTCTGAAAGGGAAGTAGGAAACACTGAAAAAGGAAAAGGCCAACCAACAGAGTAAGGAGCACCAAGAAGAGACTGAGAAAGCACCAAGAAGAGATTGAGAAGCTCAAAAAGGGAAATGGAAGTACTAAAGAAAACACAAGGATGAAACGAAAAAAAAGGGAATTAGAACACTCATTCAGTCAAGAAGAAAGGAAAGGAAAAAAGCCTCAGAATTAGAATGGAGGAAGCAGAGCAAAGAATATCAGATCTTGGAGACAAGCTTGGAGAAATGGATAGATCAATCAAACAAAATTAAAAATAAAAAATTTTTAAAAATTACATCTGACAAAGCATTTATTTTCCAGGTATACAAAGCTACTCAAAAAAACAAAGAAAGAAAACAAATGAATCACTCAAAAGATGGAGCAAAGATCTGCATAGAGACTTCACAGAGGAGGAATTAGAGATGGCCAAGAAACATCTTAAGAAGTGTTCAACATCGCTAATAATTAAGGAAATGCAAATTAAAACCACTTTGAGATATCATCTTACTCCAATAAGACTGGCTAGGTTCAGGAATACGAATGATACCAAGTGCTGGAGAGGTTATGGGGAAAGGGGAACACTCACCCACTGCTAGTGGGAATGTAAACTTGTACAGCCACTATGGAAAGCGGTGTGGAGAACCCTTAGAAGACTCAAAATGAGCCTTCCATTTGACCCAGTCATACCACTCCTAGGTATATACCCACAAGACACATCCTACTGCAGAGATACATGCACAGCTATGTTTGTTGCAGCTCTGTTCAAAATAGCAAAAAGCTGGAACCAGCCCAGGTGCCCCTCAACTGACGAGTGGATAGAGAAAATATGGTACATGTATACAATGGAGTTCTATGCTGCAGTAAAGAGGGACATCATGAACTTTGCAAGTAAATGGACGGAGCTAGAAAACATTATGTTAAGTGAATTAACACAGGCCCAGACAAACAAACGACAAATGGTGTCCCTCATATGTGGATGCTAGTGCCAATAGCCCAGATATAAATATTTCTCATGGAGAGGGATGCATAGTAAAAGAACAACAACAGAAAGACTGCATCAGAAAACTGACTGAAATGGTGAATTGGGAAGGGCAGGAGGGGCAGCAGAGGGACACGGGTGTATATTCGATTAATGCATATTTAATTGATGTGAGTTCAACGAGTATCCAGGTTTTCCCAGACACTGTATACAGGTTACATGGGGTTTTAGGATATAGTAAAAGTAAATATGTGTATATTAAACAACATTGGTTTACAGGCTCTGATAAAAATGGTAATGCATCTGAGTTAAATGGAGATATAATTTGCTATTGTCCACATTTGTTCTACATAAAATCTGTATAACAATAACTTTGGGATTGGCACATACAAATGTTCTCTATAATTTTTCTGTTGTAAAGTATCACCTCGTAGCATTCTCTTTCACCTATAAGACAATTTAATGAAAAAATTAAGTTTGTTTCCCAAGTTAATCACATACAGTCACCCAAAACAGCATGGGTGAATTTAATGAAATCTGTGCCTTGATTCCACCCTATATGTATGTATAATACAACTGCCTTCTGGAGACTCATGAGTCAAAAAACAACCCCCCCCCAAAAAAAAAGAAAAAATGGGGGGGATACAGATAGAAATGAAGCCTTTTTGTCAAAAACCTTGCAATTCAAATCTTAAAACTAACTACAGGAAAAGATTTGTATGTTCCAACAAGTCAAAATGTCACCAACTTAATGGCTGAGAAAGAAAAGATACAGCTTTGCATCGAGTAGGGTGTACCAGAAAGTGTCAACAGAAAGTTTGGCCAGTCTGAACATTGAAAGGAAGAAAAGCCTCAGATTGCTACAAACATCAAACCTCTCTGTGGATCCTACTTGTAACAACTATGTATAATGAGTCCTAATGAAACTTACCTTCTAGGAGCCGCAAAGGTTTAATATGAGAGATATTCTTACCTTCCCCCCATAGAACAAGGAGAAATATGATGATGAGGTCATTCTCCAACTGTAAATTGGAGACAACTATTACAGACGTAATCTCTTATAAAACCGTTAAAACTGTCTTCTTGAATTGACTAACAGACATAGGAACTATGTCTCTATTCTCTATTCAGAAACAAATACAATACTAAAGTCTCCTTAAGCTATGCACTTAAGCAAAATATATTAATGCAAGAGCTCTGACATCAGCAATGGATTATTCTACAAAGGAGATGTTGGCCAGGGGATCCAAGCCCCCACAAAAGTTAAAGGCTCCTTGCCTCTAAACTCAGATACCTGCAAGAAGAGAGGTAATAAGGCCCTGCTGTTGAAGACCTGATGTTAACATGAGAAAGATGTATTGAGAACACACATGCAAGTGTACAGACGGTCTCTGGAATACTAGAGAGTGTTACCAAAGGCCACTATACCAATAAAGCAAATATAGGTCTCCTTGAGTCAAGCAAGATTCCTCCGTCAGCACCAGCTGCACCTCACCTGCCTGGAAATACTGTGCAGCAGAGGCAGCCATATGCCTGTATATCCCAAATCTAATTGGCTATTGGCTCTCTCCTTGGAGGAATAACCCATGGCTGATGCCACAAGCTTACATCCTCTACAGGTTAGGAGATGTTATAAGCCACAGTAAGACCCTGTCATATTTAACAGGGGGGAAAATTGTAATTCATGGATTAACATATCCAAACATGTGTCTATGCTAAAGTAACCTACCATAACTATTAGTGCTGCTTAAATACCTATATATCTAATTGCTTGTTCTTCATTAGTAGGATCGAAAGGTTATTCCTGGACAAACTGTCAGCCCATGAAAGGAAACAGCCAGAATTGACCAGAGTCCAAGTCAACAGCTCCAGAGAGAGTGGACTGTTTTACCTCTCATCCACCTGTGCCCCTTTTCTAAGCCTAGGGAACAACCTGC
>VZQC01003167.1:437745-471230 GCA_009823505.1 Rhizomys pruinosus
AAAAAAAAAAAAAAAAAAAAAGAAAGAAAGAAAGAAAGAAAGAAAGAAAGAAAGAAAGAAAGAAAGGAAGGAAGGAAAGGAAGGAAGGAAGAAATTTCATTGATATAGGAATATGGCAAAAGTGGGTTTTTCTCTAGGGACTATGACCTCTCCAGCCATGTGTAATTGACAATGATTTCAGTGCAACATATAAGATCCCTCCCATTGAGTGTATCTTAACTCCAATTAGAAGCTGTTGACTATTCTCAAGTTAAAATTCCAATATTACACCAATGACAATTGTTTTCTGGACAGTCATTGTGGATTGTTAGACGTTATACCTTTGTAAGACCATTGATTGCTTTTCTCCCTTGGTAACTTTTATAATTCTACTCTAATACCCTAATAGCTAGTCTGCAGAGAGGAAGTTCCCAGGTAAGTTCCAGCTCAATTTCTCCAATTTCTGTGTCCCATGAATGACCTGTCTTCATAAAATAGGCAATCAATGGCTATGGCAATAGTCTGTGTTATTTTGGGAGTCCATTAAACTGCTGGGACCGACTATGTAAAGAGATGTTTCTACTACCTGGCATTGTGTGGTTTGTTATATAGCCTTCAGCTACGCACATGTATTCATGTATTTATTGTATGTATATTTTTTCATTATGACTTTGACCTAATATATTTCCCTCTGGTTTTTCATATCATAGAATAATTTATCTCTCCTCTCCCTTCAAATAACCTTCTCCCCCCCCATTATAGTATACCCCTTTTCCCATCCCCACCTTAGTAAAAACTACCTCCTACTATCCCTTCCTCTAGAGCTTCCTCAAGCTCCTTTTTTCCCTTTATTCCATTGGCTCCTACCATTATAACAGGGGGCATGCTAACATCTAGGGATTGGTTTCTAAGCTCCACAAATGAGAGAGAATGTGTTTTGCTTGTTTTTTCTGAATCTGTCTCACATTACTCACTGTACAGTTTCAAATTCTATCCATTTACCTGTAAATTTCATGATTTTTTTTTTGTTACCACTGAGTAGAACTTCATTCTATAATTGTTTGGCATTGTTATTATCCATTGAGCAAATATTTAGATATTAGGCTGTTTCCATTTCTTAGCTAATATGAATAGGGCAGGAAGAAACATGTCTGTGCAAGCTCTGAAGCAGTGAGAGAAACTGAGAATGGTCCCAAAGCCTTACACTAGCCTTAATATGTAAAAGAACAATTAGAATCATATAACAACTTGTTTCTTGATTTTTAAAGTTTTGGCATGATTTTCTTTTATTTACCATGAATAATTTTGTAATGCTTATATATTGAAATAATATTTTCATTTGTTTAGCTGTTAAGTATATTTTAATAAAATATTTTTTGTTTCTTTGTGTATTTCATACATCATTTCTCATTCCAATTTAGGCACATTCCCTTTCCATGTCCCCACCCCACCCCAGTTCATGTATCCTGCCGTACATTCCTTGCATCTTTTTCTCAGTGTTTTTAAAGATTTTCTCTGCAGAGGTTTATTGTTTGGGCAGAAGTTAACTGTTTCAGTCAGTTCTTTGACCCACTGCTTTTGTCGTCATTGTTCCCTCCCATTTGTATTGTTCAAAAATATGCATATATAAATGTCATATAGATACTAAAATTATGACCTTTGAAAACAAACTGTATGTTAATTCCAAAATATGTTTAAGAATACACATTTTTCCCTTTAATTTTATATTACTCTAAAATATGAATACATACCCTCCACCTATATACTGCAATTACAAAGTCTGAAAATAATTGGTAAGTTAATTCTAGAGCCCATTAAGGGATTCACATTATAACAGCACAGTCGCTTTCAGATAAAAACAAATATAACGTTAACATTTCTCAACTTGCCTTTCAACTAGGGATTTGGTGTTAGCATCCACAAATGAGGGATACCATTCTTTGTTTTTCTAGGACTGTGTTACTTCACTTAGCATAATGCCTTCAAGTTTCATCCATTTACCTGCAAAGTTCATGATGTCATCTTTCTTCACTGCTGCATAGAACTCCATTGTGTAGATGTACCACATTTTCATTATCCACTATTCAGTTGAGGGGCATTTGGGTTGGTTCCAGCTCTTTGCTATTGTGAAGAGAGCTGCAATAAACATGGATTTGCATGTATCTCTGTGATAGGATGAGTCTTGTAGATATATACCCAGGAGTGGTATGACTGGGTCAGGTGGTAGACTCATTTTGAGTCTTTTAAGGGTTCTCCACACTGCTTTCCACAGTGGTTGTATGAGTTTGCATTCCCAACAGCAGCAGATGAGTGTTCCCCTTTCCCCACATCCTCTCCAGCATCTGGTGTCTTTTGTTTTCTCGATCTTAGCCAGTATTACTGGAGTGAGATGATATCTTAAAGTGGTTTTAATTTGCATTTCCTTAATTATTAATGGTGTTGAACACTTTTTAAGATGTTTCTTAGCCATCTTTACTTCCTCACTAGTGAAATCTCTGTTCAGCTCTTTACTCCATCTTTTGAGTGGGTCATTTGTTTTCTTCTGAGTAGTTTATATATTCTGGATATTAATGCTCTGTCAGATGTGTCACAAGGTTTCCTACCACTAAAATAAAAATCAACTTGTTAAAGTTATTTGCATATGTTTTCAGTAATCCGGCCTGTAGTTGTCATGTGACCTTCTTTAAATCTAGTCATGTCTATTAGAAGTCCGTTCTCTATTCCTAGAATCATGGTGTCTCCAGCACTCTTTTGTATTTTTTTTTTTGTCTTTTTGAGACAGGGTCTCCCTCTAGCCTCAGCTGTCCTGGAACTCTTTCTGTAGACCAGGCTGGCCTTGAACTCACAGAGATCCACCTGTCTCTGCCTCCCAAGTGCTAGGATTAAAGGTATGTGCCACCAACTCCAGCATCCAGCATTCTTGTACAGAGGACAACAGAATGTTTTTCATAACATGGTAAAAATGAAAAAAAAATCTCATCAATTAAAACCTTCCTAACAACTTATACAGAAATATTTAGAGGCACTATGGAAAAGACTAAAATTTGACAAGATTCCATTTTTAAACAAGTATGATATGATTTTTAAAAAGAAAAGCANAATCAGGCATACTCAAACAAACCCTAAGTCCAGCAAGTAGCTCAAGGCTGGACCCCTGGGACTCACTCACAATCTTCTGGATTCCACAGGGTTCCAGCAGCTCTGCTTCTCTGACTCTGCAATCTGTGGCACACACAGCTCATCTTGAAGGCCCATACTGACTCCATTCCACACCTGCCACTGCTGTTGGTAGTCATCGCATGGTCCCAGCATCTCCAAAAAGCTGGGGTTGCCACTGAAACTGAGGTTACTTCTAGCATCTCCTGATGCAAAACCTTGTCTTCTATTCCTGACCCCTGGAATCCTGGGGTTTCCAATGCAACCAAGGCCACACTCTGACCAGTGGCCTTTCCTGGCCTCACATAGTGCCAGGCCTCAGCTGCTGTCTGTCACCCCTTCATGCTTTCAACACTGGAACCATATAGGAGACTCTTACATGTTACCAAGTCCTGCTTCTGGCTTGTCATGGAGTCTCAGGCCACTTCTGGAACATAGCTTCTGTATGCTGACCCTGAAGAAATTTTTCCCAGAAGATTTCACCACAGTGATGGTGGTCTCTTGTTACTTACAGCTGATTTTTCAGCCCCAGCTAACCAGCATCAATTGTCCCAGTACAACAAAGATTTCACTTCAGGTTCTCGTCTCTTGTTACTTATAGCTGATTCTTCAGCCCCAGCTGACCAGAACCCACAGGTTACACAGTCCTGATGATCTCTGTTCCCCTTTGAAACTAGAAACTTCACAAGCCAGGCCTCCATCTTATACAAATCCTTCAGCAAAACTGCTCCAATCTCCACAGCAACAATCTTTAGGCATTCAATGATCTTCTCAGCCCAAGGTTCCAAACACCTCAACAATCCTTCCCCAAAACACCAAGGTCAAGTCTGTCACAGCAACACCCCACTCTCTGGTACCAATTTCTATTCTAGTTTGTCTTCCATTGCTGTGACAAAACACTCTGACTGACACCAACTTGGGGAGGAAAGGGTTTATTCAGCTTACATCTCCTGGGTCACAGTTCATCACTTAGGGAGCCCAAGGCTGGAACACAAGGCAGGAACCTGGAGGCAATAACTGAAGCACAAGCCATGGAGGAATGCTGTTTACTGGCTTGCTCCTCTGGCTCATGCCCAGCCTGACTTCTTATACGGTACACAACAACCTTCCCATGGTGGCACCACTTTTTATGGGTTGGGCCCTCCTACACTGCTCGACCATCAAGACAATACTCCACAGATATGGCCACAGGCCAATCCGATGGAGTCAATTCCCCAATTGAGGCTCCCTCAACCCAGGTATATCAAGTTGATACTAAAGCTATCCAGCATAGGAAGAAAGAATCTTTGGGAAATTGTGTTGACATAACTGGATAACTACTTGTAGAAGAATAAAAGTAAGCCACTACCTCTCACCATGTACAAAATTCAACTCCAAGTGGATCAAAGACCTGAACATGAAACCCAAATTTCTGAAAATGATAGACAGAAATCGTAGTAGTAAAGTATAAGACATAGGCGTAAGAAAAGACTTTCTAAATCAGACAGCAGATGCACAAAAAATTAGGTCAACAATTGGCAAATGGGACCTTATTAAACTCAAGATCTTCTGTATGATGAATAAAACAAAGATGTGAAGGGAAAACCCAGAGTGGGAGGAAATCTTCACCAGTGACACATCTGATAGAGTATTAACATCCAAAGTGTATAAACTACTCAAAAAATAAAGAAGGAAGAAAACAAATGACCCACTCAAAAGATGTAGTAAAAATCTGAACAGAGACTTCACAAATGAAGAAGTAAAGATGGCTGAGAAACATCTTTAAAAGTATTCAACATCACTAATAATTAAAAAAAGTCCAAATTAAAACAACCTTAAGATTGTATCTTACTCTGGTAAGACCAGCTATGATTCACAAAACAAAGGATACCTGCCACACCAACTCCAGCATCGTCTGTGTGAGCAATGACGAAAGTCATAATAACAGACGGGAGATATGTGTCTTTCGAGGCTAAGCTCCCTGGTGGTCCCTGGCAGAATGCTCGGCCTTAGCTTCCAAGATCACGACATGCTACAAAGATGTTATGCTTTTTGAGTATTGGACTTCGCACACTGTCTTTTGATTCTTTTCCTGAGTTCATCACAACCTCAGTCCCAGACAAGGGACAGTTAAATGTGTCTGGAAATAAATGAGGTGAACAGAAGCTTCATGAACCTAAGCAAAACCATACAGAGAAAGGGACAGTTAAATATGTCTGGAAATAAATCAGGCAAACAGAAGCTTCATGAACTTAAGCAAAACCATACAGAGAAACAGTATCTAAAGGCTTCTTTGTCCTAGAAGTCCCCACAAAGATATTAGGAATGAAAAACATTACACTGAGTGATATCATAGGTCAGTTACAAGTAATAAAAGTGTTTTTCCAGATTTAATAAGAATAAAGGCTCAGTCCCTTAAGCAAGAAGCTACATCTGATAGAATTAGTAAAATAGAACTCTTAGTTACAGTTATGCATGTTAAAATGTAATACTTAGTTAGAGGCACGTGGTGGGCTTCTCCTTTAAGAAAAACAGAACTAATTAAGAGGCTTTCCCAGGCCTTGGCTTGAATTACAGCCTAAATATAACAATGCGGCCTTGGGAGGATGAGCTCCAGGAAGGATGAGAATAAACCAAATTGGAACTACAAAGAGAAACATAGTCTCACATCTCATAAGACAAACTGTTCAGGGTTTGTGGTTTTATGACTGCTGTTTTGTTGCTTATCTCCCCTGCCAAGACTGTGTGAGCAGTATACCATGTGTAAGCGCTTCTGATTTATGTGTAAATTTATCTGGCTTGCTGTCCTTGGAAACCCAGGTGTGAGTTCCTTTAGAAATGAGCCTTGTGTGGTATAAAAACTTTGACTTGCTCTCAGTAAAGTGCACCAGATTCAAGACCACTCTGGTGTCATGTCTGTCTATATTTCACCTAATCTGTGCCCTCCTTCCAAGACCCCGTTTCCCACAGTCAGAGGAAACCCCCCGCTGGGACAGTCTGCGGCAGATACCAAGTCCTGGAGAGGTTGTGGGGAAAGGGGAACCCTCTTCTAAATATATTATTACATACTAAGCTCTCATAACTTATTATTTGTTTTCATTTATTGATGATTTCTTCCATTTGTGGAGTGTAATGTGACCAGACTCACACTCCACTGTCCTTTCTTATTAATATTTGCTTCCTACTGACCCTATATTTTTCCCAACTAAAATATCTGATACTTTCTTGTCTTTATCTGAGTGCAACATTTGTGCAGGTAGCCCCAGATACTATGTGTTTATGATTCCAATGACAATGTAATCTCCAGAAGACATCTTTTCATGGAGTTCCTGCTAATGTACTGACTCTCAGGAACATTCTGTCCCTCTTGCATGGTGTTTCCTGGGACTTGGAAAGGGTGTCATTTAGGGTTCGAACGTGCAACAATGACTTATTCTCAGCATATTGATCAAAAATTTGTCTCTGTGTTGTTATTCATTGAAAACTAAAGCTTATCTGATGCAGGCTGAGACCAGTACTAGTTTATGTCCGTTGAGAAAAACATCCATATTCTATTCCTCTTAGGGACTATGACCTCCCCAACCACTGGCTGTTGATCATGTTTACAAGTATTTCTTTTTATGAAGTAAGCCTCAGATCCAATCAGAAAGCTGTGGGGTAGCCATAGAATGTCATACCACATTGTACCATTAAATAACATTTTCCCTATGTGGCTGCAATTGTAACACACAGAGCTTATAGATAGTCAAGAATTCTGGTGACTTTTCTTCCCTACCAACCTGCATAACCCCTTTTAGCATTATGAACCATTTGACATTTTTTTCATGTTTCATACCATTACATTCCTCATGGTATTTATATCAAAAAATAGTCTATTATATGTACAAATAAATCTCATGTTTATCCATTTTTAGTTGACAGATATTTGGATTATTCCATTTTGAATATTATGAATTATGATTCTCTGACCATTTACATAAAAATATACATATTTTTGGCTAAAAATGGACTTTAAATTCTCTTCATTATATACCTAAATGAGCAATTGCTGGACCATATGCTACCTCTTTAAATTCTGAGGGAATATTAACAATTTTCAAATTTAGTCACAAATATTTGCAGTCTATTCAGCAATATATGAGCGTTTCAAAGTCTTCAAAATCAGTTTTTATCATCTACATTTTATGATTATAAGCATTATTGTAGCTAAAATGTTACATTATAAAGCATATTTAATTTATATTTACTTATTTGATTCATGATATTGAATTCTTGATACAGATTATTGACCTATTTTACATCTTGTTTAGAGAAAAACATTGCTCATTTTAAATTGAGCTCACTTTTTATTGTCAACTTATGAATTTCCTATATACTCTATATTACAACCTTATAAAAATAGTTGTTTTGAACATATTTTCTTCTATTTTGTGTATTGTCTTTTCATGTTTTTGATGGCATAATTTGTAGCAGAATTGAGCTTTAATTTTATGAGGCTTCAAGTATCTGAATTTTTTTGGTTTCTCATGTGTTGGCTAATCCATTCTGACCTTGTACCTTTGTGGAAAAGTGATTGATGTTTGAGAAATTAACAAAAATCAAAATTCTAATTAAATTTCTCATCTAATGTGTTATGAAATTAGTCCTAGAAATTAATGAGCACATAAAATTAATATTTCTAAAACATAATAAGATTATGTACTTTATTTTTTTAACATTCTGGATTCATTTCTTTAATTTATTATTTTCTTATGTATATGTATGAGTGTACTCTCTGTATGTAGGTTGGTGCACCCGTGTTGTGCAATGCTGCGGAGGTCAGAAGAGGATGTCAGATTCCCCCGAAACTGGAGTTAGAGACGGTTCTTAGCCGCCATGTGGATGCTGGGAATCGAACCCAAGTCCTTTGTAAAAGCAGCAGGTGCTCTTAACTGCTGAGCCATCTCTCCAGCCCTGATTATGCACTTTCTAAAAGAAATGCTACTGAAAGCATGAACTACTGGTGAAAAAGGTCCAAGGACAGAAAATCTATGCAAAGGACTGAAAAGCTAAACTAATTTATTCTAAAGTACATTTAATTATCGAATTAGTTTTCCACCAGACTCACAGTAAAATAAATCTAAGTTTCTTAGTTAGATAATACTAGAAATTAAATAAATATATATTCATATATTAAATTGTGAACTACGTATGTGAAACATTTTGTCTTTATTCAAATAGGTATTACATGAAATGTATATACATGCATTTCATAGTTATCAATGTGGAAATGTAACACAGAATTTCTAACTCTATTAGGATAGGTATGGTAATTTTGTTTTAAATTAAATCTTGAAGAAACTTACTTTTCATGACCATGATGTATATCAGTCAAAATTTTTTATTATCATCAATGGAGTTTCCTAAATTCTGTTCCCTTCCAAAATTACTGGCATCTAAGGAAGAAGAACTATAGGGGAAAAGATGACAAATAAATTTAATAAATGGGACCAAAACTACAGAATGATTTAGCAGCAAGATTACCGTTGCATTAAACAACCATTATATATTTGAAAATGACTGAAACAGATGAATATGAATTCTAATACATACAAATGCTTATTATCTTGAATTTATCAATGTATATTACATTTATATATTTAATTATGATAATTAACCATGAAGATTTCTGGATTTAAATTAATAAATAAATAATTAAGTTCAAAACACAATGGCTCCCATGGCCTCACACACTCTTGACAAGTATTCTCCTACTAAGAAACACACCAAGACCCTATTTTTTATTTATAAAATCTCCCATATCTAAAGCATTTGTTATTCTATGTCTTATACAAACCTAAAAATCACTATTTGAGATTGAAACAATTGTTATGGCTAATTTGGGTTCTATAAAATGTTAACAATTGATGTTTTGGGGGGTTCGCCAAGGAGGAACCTTAAAGCACTTCCTTGGGGAAAACGACATATTTTGGTAAAAAAAAAGGTTTATATTTAACAATTAAAAATGCTTTGTACGGGCTGGAGAGATGGCCTAGCAGTTAAGTGCGCCAACCGCTGTTACAGAGGACCCGGGTTCGATCCTCAGCACCCACATGGCTGCTGAGAACCCTCTGAAACTCCAATTCCAGGAGAACTCCAGTTCCAGGGGAATCCAACACCCTCTTCTGACCTCCGTGGCATTGCACGACATGGGTGCACAGACTTGCATGCAGACAGTACATTCATACACATACAGAAATAAATAAAATTAAAAAAAATTTGTAAAATAATATTTTATATTTTTATTGTTACATGTTACCACCATTCATAATTTATCCTTATGTAATCCTATGGTGTGTTCTATCATACAGGAATACTAATATTCATATTCTAGAAAAAAAGAGAGAATGTAAAGTTATACTTCTTTTTACATGCATGCAACTCTACTGTTAAAATGTAAATCTCTAAATGTGCTTTGGAATTAACCTATAGTTTATTTTCAGATTTTCTAACTTTGATTTATGTGTGGAGTGTATGTAAGAATATTTTGGAATACTATAAAATCAAATGGGAACAAAAAAAATAGAGAAAAACCTGTTCAAAGAACTGACCAAAACAGTAAACCTGTACACCAAAAAGGTTATAAGAGACTGAGAAAAAGATGCCAGACAGGACTTGTGTATTACAGAATCCATGAGCTCTGACAGGGGGTGGGGGCATGAGGGGTGGGCATGGATGGGGAAATGAGTCTAAATTTGATTAAGAAATGTTGTAGGATATGTGCTCAATAAAAAAATGATTTTAATAAAAAAAAAAGGTAACAACATACTCAGACCATTGAGCCATTAAATGTCATAGCTGAGATTATTTCCTAGGTCTCCTTAACTTCAATGTTCATATATTATTTCAAAAGGAGAAAAAGAAATTACACTTTTACAAATACCATATTTACAATCATATAATATGAATTAAAAATCTCTACTAAAGCAAATCGTTAACATTGTCTTATTCAAAACCATGTTTCTTGGGGCTGGAGTTATGGTTTACCAATTAAGAGCACTGGCAGCTCTTGAAGAGGATCCAGGTTAGATTCTGCAGCTCCCAAATAATGGCTAACAACAGTCTGTAACTCCATTTCCAGGGGATCTGACCTCTGTGGGGATTACATGGCACGTGTAAACCTACTTACATGGAGACATTGCATTCATACACATAAAATAAAAATAATAAATAAAACATTTTAAATTTTTCTCTCCCCATTAATTTGCTATGTTATGTTTCTTCATATTTTCTACTCTTGATGTAACCATATTCACAGAACTTCAAGTTAGCATAATCACTTGCAAACACACACCAGATTGATGAGAGGTAAAAATTCTCTAAAAGATAAATTAATAGACAAAAATATTTTCAGATCTTGAAATGCATAAATTTGAAATTTTATTGCATAATATTTAAGATGAAAATATTTCACAATAAATTAAATGTTTTGATAATTACATTTAAGATCATTTTCATTACATGTTTTGTCCTGCACACACACACATATTAACATAAAATCGATACATTTTGCTCTCAATACATTAAAAAATAACAAGGAGAATACTATTCCTAGTAATAAATGTGAATGCTTTGGAAATTCTTTAACCTTAGGTGCTTCACATCAGTTCTAGAAGCCATACTTCATGGCTCCCATTTGATTTTAAATCCATAATTTATGGCTCCTATTTTACACTCCTTTAGAGTCTATTGCTATGTTTCTCTCATTTATGTTTCTCCTTTGAATTTTTTTTTTTCTTTTTACACTGGCTCTCCCAGTAGCCCCAGCTCAGCTGACCTGGAACTCACTACATACATCAGGCTGGTGTTGGCAGAGATCAGAGTGCTGTTGCCTCCCAAGAGCTGGGATCAAGACTATACTTTCAGGGATCATTTCTATAGTATGTTACTAGAGAAGTTTCTCTGACTGTGTAGAGTACCAGAAACCACGAGGAGGAGACGTAGCATTCTCTCCTGAGCGTGAAGTCGGCTCTAGGTGTTGCTTTGCTGCAACTGCCTTTTGCCATTGATGATCGTTCTTCTCTCTCTCCAGAGAGTAGAGGGAGAGAATGCAGTCTGAGTGGTAAAAAAAAAAATAAATAAAAAATAAAGGCATGACCAACCAGACCCAGCCTTTGTTCAAACTTACTTCTCTCCATAGACTTAAAACCATTTACATTAATGTGTGGGGAACATGTCTAAATTACTTTTTTTTTTTTTTGGTTTTTTCGGGACAGGGTCTCCCTGTAGCCCCAGATGTCCTGGAACTCACTGTGTAGACCAGGCTGGCCTTGAACTCACAAAGATCCGTCTGCCTCTACCTGACAAGTGCTAGGATTAAAGGCGTGCGCCACCACGCCCGGCCTAAATTACTTTTTATGGACTTCATTATTCATATTATTGGAGTAGTAAATGGAAAATGATTATTAAAGCAGTAAATGGAAAATAGATCTCATTGACTATGAGTATATAATGTGAATTTAATATGTGAGTATAATGGTTGTTCATAATGTGTGTCTAATGTATATATAAATAATGTTTCTGTTCATATATATAATGTGTGCATATAATGTGTATATGTGTGTATAATGTGTGTGTTTGAATATGCATGTGCATGTATTATGTATATGTATATAACATATGTATAAATCTGTGTATATAAGGTTTGTATTTGCATATAATGTGTGTATGATGTATTTGTGTGTATGCATTCCTGTGGGTCAGTGACTGGAACATATGTGCCACAAGATATGTGGAAGTTCGAGGATAATCTTAAGTGTCAGTTATTGGGCTGGAGAGATGGCCTAGCGGTTAAGAGCGCCGACCGCTCTTACAGAGGACCCGGGTTCGATCCCCAGCACCCACATGGCGGCCGAGAGCCGTCTGAAACTCCAATTCCAGGAGAACTCCAGCTCCAGGGGAATCCGAGACCCTCTTCTGACCTCCGCGGCATTGCACGACACGGGTGCACAGACCTGCATGCAGACAGTACATTGATACACATACAGAAATAATAATAAATAAAAAAAAATTAAAAAAAAGTGTCAGTTATTGCCTTCCACCTTGTTTTGAGACAAGATCTATTATTTGCCACTCCCCTATGCCAGGTTAGCTGATATGTGAGATTCCAATGATTCTCCAGCAGTGTGTACCTCCTATCTTTTCATAAATGTCATAGATGGAATAACAGATGTTAGCCCTCAACTTTTCATGGGATCTGGAGATTTGAACTCTGGTCCTCAGCTTTGCATGGCAGATGTTTTACTCAAATAACATCCCCAGTATCATTCTCTATTTTTTTTTTTCTTTTCACCTGCAACTAGGTAGTTGACAATATTAGGTCAGAGGAATTAGTGGTCATGATTTTGTTAGTGTTTCAGGAACACTAAGATATTTGAGTGAGTGGTTAGATATAGTAAGAGTGGTATCTTTCTTGCATTCTGCCTTATATAGCAGCCACTGTTGAGAATGCTTGAATAAATCAATAGAGAATGCCCCCAGAATAATCTTATTAGGTTTAGTCATAAAAGATTAGGGAAGAATCTTTTTTGTTTGTTTGTTTTTGAGACAGGGTCTCCCTATAGCCCCAGCTGGCCTGGAACTCACTCTGTAGACCAGGATGGCCTTGAAATCACAGAGATCTGCCTGCCTCTGCCTCCCAAGTGCTAGGAATTAAAGGCGTGCGCCAACACACCCAGTTTAAAGGCAGTTCTTAGCCTCCATGTGGGTGCTGGGAATCGAACCCAGGTCTTCTGCAAGAGCAGTCAGTGATCTTAACCATTGAGCCATCTCTCCAGCCCTAGAGAAGAATCTTTGATGTCCTGCAAATTATATATNGGGGAATCCGAGACCCTCTTCTGACCTCCGCGGCATTGCACGACACGGGTGCACAAACTTGCATGCAGACAATACATTGATACACATACGGAAATAAATTTAAAAAAAAAGATATAGAGCAAAAGGGGATGGAAAGTGTAAGCGGAAGACACTCAGTGTCAACTTCTGGTCTCCATGTGCACACAACCACACATACTTATATGTACACACACGTGTGTGTATACACACACACACACACACACACACACACACATACACACAGAGCTAAACTGACATACTGAAGAAAGACGACTTGGGACTGCCTGACTCCAGACTTCTTGTTCGATGCTACAATCCATCCCTTCATTTTTTCAAGCCTGTGGAGTCATGTTTTCAGCCATTTACAATCAAAAGTACTCTAACTGCTCCACACAGCCTGTGCACTTGAAATGAGAATATGTCCACTCATCCTTGGCTAATGGAAGTCTCTGGAGAAGTCTTAGCAATAGGAATTTATTCTCTTTTTCAAAGAGAAAAATTATTATTCATCCTCTAAAAGCCTTCAAGACCCACTTAAATGTCCCTTGTGTCAAGCTGAGTCATTACTGCCTACAGTTCCACAATCCTTCTACCATGACTCTATGAGGAATGTTTTACTCATGACTCTTCCAACTCATACCTGTTGAGGACCTTTTACACAACTGGTACTCATTTGGACATGGGTGATGAAGCGAGGATCTAGTCAGATGCACAGAGAGTCCAGCCCAGTGGGAAAACAAAATAAATGGAAAACTGGATTATAATAACTCCTATGAGAAGAAAGAGTAGAAATAAAGATCTTATGTTTGATGACTAATGTTGATTGACAAGCTGGTTGGATGGAGAAGCAGCCAGGAAATTAGTAAAGCTCACTTCTAGCCACGCCTGTGAGGGCATCTCTAGAAAGGAGTAACTGAGTGAGGAAGGTCTGCCCTGAATATGGCCGGCGGCCCCCAGGCTGGGGGCCCAGAGGAAAAAATGGAGCAGGAGGGAAGAAACTAGCAGCATGCACAAGCTCTCTCTCTCTCTCTCTCTCTCTCTCTCTCTCTCTCTCTCTCACACACACACACACACACACACATATGTATACATAAGACTTAAAATAAGTAAATGCAACCAAACAGTGTCCTATAAACCTTAATGATCCTGATTTAAACTGAGTATGTAGCTCAGTGGTAGTTTGCTTAGCCTTTGAGAAGCCTTAGGTTTTTGTGCCCTATCTACAGGCAAAGAGAGTATCATTCTTATCTCTAAAAACAGAAAGTTAAGCCAGGCGTGGTGGTACACACCTTTAAATCCTAGCACTCAGGAGGCTGAGGCAGGCAGATCTTTGTGAATTCAAGGCCAACCTGGTCTACAAAGTGAGTTACAGGACAGCTGGGGCTACAAGGAGACCCTGTCTCAAAAAAATAAAAATAAATAAATAAAAATAAAAATAAACAGGAAGTTGAGTCTCAGAAAAATCTGCACAAATGCATTTGCCAAACTAACCTTATCCTCTCCATCCCTCCATCCAGTTATTTATCCAATTAACTACACTAGTCTGATCCCTTTTGCCTTATCTAATTTTCACTATTTAGTAGACTTTATGGAATTCATTATGTAGCTATTCAATTCTAACTGCATCTCCGGATCTTCATTTCCTTATGAAGGCTTCCAGTAGCACATTTAATTAGTAACTTGTCTCATTGCTGAGACAAAATCTTAATAAACAATCAACGAAAGGAAGAGCTTATATTGGCTCATAGATTGAGATTAGTCTATCATAGAGGGAACGGTAGGGTAGCAGGAGCCAGGCATAGGTGTTCACACTGCAACCGCAGTCCAGAAGGGAACACTTCAGTATAGCTTGCTTTTCCTTTTTTGTCATCTGGGACATCAATCAGCCCAAAGAAAGTTATCATCAGTAATTAGGTCTTCCTGTCACAATTAACCTCATCTAGAAACTCCCTCCAACACAGAGAGCTTTCTTGCCACTGTAATTCCAAATGCTGCCAAGTTAACAATGAGTATTAACCACCACACCTCATAAAATTTATAATAAAAATAAATTATGTTCTTTTCTCCTCTTGATCTGTCTTATGTAAAATCTATTCTTGGGCCTAACTAAAATAATTTCTAAATGTACAGAGGTAAAACTTACCACTCTCACAATAATATGACTATGATAATCAAAGGTTTTTAAATTAGAAAAAAAATGTTTTAATATGTAAGTCAATAATTTCTAGTAAATAACAATAACAACTAGTAAAGTTGTCCTATGTTGCAAATATTTTCACAGAAATAAATACACCAAAAGAGATATCATCTGTATATGAGAAATGCTCAGATGGAGATTTCAGTATGAATTTCTGTAGCAAAAGACATGGATACAGAGGAAAGGTCATAAGAGAGTGAATTACATAAAAATGTTAGAAGAGTTCTTCAGCATATACTTTTTTTCTAAATTTTTTTGAGCTTCTGTGCATTTCATACAAACTTTCCCAAGCAAATTTAGAACTGTTTCCCCTCCTATGCCCTCAATACCAGAGCTCATGCATTCTGACATACATGATAAATCCGGTCTTGCATCATTTTCTTAGTCTTATTTTAGATGCAAAAGCTTAATGTTTTGCTTAATTCTTTGAGCAAGTTTTTGTTGCTGTTATTTTCTTTAATTTTATATTACTCCAAAATATGAATAGATATACACCACACATATACCAAAATTGCAAAATCTGGAAATAAACTATAGGTTAATTCCAAACCATGTTTGGCCTTCACATTTTAACACGAAAGTTGCATGCAGGTAAAACTAAATATAAATTTACATTCCTCAATTACATATAGCAAGTTGATTTATGTGGTAATGAAGAGATTTATTCTTTCTTATAAATCTTAGAACTTAGGAAAATAGATACATAAACTCCAGGCTATATCTATAGTAATATAAGTCATGGTAGGTAATTTTTAGTAAAAATAATACAGTCAATGTGGTATTATTTTTACTAAAAATCACCCACCTCGACTAACATATAAGGATTTGGTGCTAGAATCCATAAATGAGGGACACCATAAAATACGTCTTTTGTGTTTCTGAGAATGTGTAACATTACTTAGCATAACAGCCACTCATAACAGCCACTTAGCATAAGAGAGTCTATCTAGTTCCATCCATTTACCTTCAAATTTCATGGTGTTGTCTTTCTTTACCACTGCATAGAATTTCATTGTGTAGATGTACCACATTTTCATTATCCACTTATTAGATGAAGGACACTTGGACTGTATCCAGGTCTTTTCTATTTTTCAAATTTTTCATATTTTCATATTAAATAGAAAAGAGCTGGAAACAATCCAAGTTTTTTTTTTTTCTATTTCACAATAAAAAAGAGCTGCAAAGTACATGATTGCTCACATACCTCTGCAATAGTATGAACTTTTGGGGTATATACCCAGGAGTCTTATGACTAGGTCAAATGGTAGGTTAATTTTCAGTCTTTTAAGAGTTCTCCACACTAATCTGTAAGGGTTGCACAAGTTTGCATTCCCACCAACAGTGAATGAGTGTTCCCTTTCCCCCACAGTCTCTCCATCATTTGGTATGATTTGATTTCTTTATCATAGCCACACTTACCAGGGTAAGATGAAATATTTTTAAGTATTTTATGGAAGTTTTGTGCATTTAATAGAACAATTCTCAGTCCAATTTAGAGTCATTCCCCTTTCTATGCACCCCACCCGAATTTGTGCATACTGCCATACATGTCTTGCATCTTTTTTCTGTCCTTTTTTTCTTTCTTTTTTTTTTGATCTTTTGAGCATTTCATACAATATTTCTAAATCAAGTTTATGCCCGTTCCCCCATCCATGCCCCACCCCCGTACTCATGCATTCTGCCATACATGTTAAGTCCTGTCTTGTATCTTTTTCTCAAGTCTTTTTTTTTTTTTTAACTTTTTCGATGCAGAAGTTTACTGTTTGGCAAATCTTTTTGTTGCTGTTGTTCCCTTTAATTATTTTTTCTCCAAAAAGTTCTGGGATCACGGGCTCCATCTCAGGGTCTTGGGATGCTGGGATCACGGGTTTATTACCTTTATTTTTAATAAAAGGAAGAGTTTATTTGAGCTTCCGATTGACAGCTCCAGGGAATTAGAGTCCATTGTGGCGGGAGGCCACGGGGCTGGAGCAGAAAGCTGAGGTTCACATCTCACAATGAGCACAGGAAGTCCTGAATTTTCAAAAGCCAAAACAAACAAACAAACAAAAAAAAACTCCTAAACACTCTCCCATTATCTGAAACTGTTTATATACATGAATTGAGGAGCCAAGAAACTCCAGAAAAGCCTGGGTCTTCATCAAGTGCGATATAAGATTTGCTATACCTTTCCACCACAGAACTGTATCTGTGTCTTGGCACCCACCTCCGACATCACCATTCTGAGCAGTACAGGAATCCTCTCCAAATAAGGAGGAGACTGTAGCAAGTAAGGAAAGAGCACACTTGCTCCTGTCTACGTTCTAGTGGCGGCAGTCAAGCTGACAAGTGTGAACATGCCTTTGACATTTTTTGTTTTTGTTTTTGTTTTTACATGTACTTTCTTTTATTTCTTTTTTTAACAACAAGTAATAAGTTTTGAGTACAAGCATCCTTCTTGTAAAACCAATTTTCAAGCAGTTGTGCCCAAACCCACACAGCCCAAGGCTCCCACCATCCACCTGGAGGGGCTTGTATGAACAATCAAGTTGATCAAATAGCGTCCAGTCTATATTGCTGTAGTTTAACAATTCACCCCAATCACAGCCCTTACATTCTACCATGCCCCTCAGATGTGTCACTGGTGAAGATTTCCTCCCACTGCATGGGTTTTATCTTCAATTCTTTGACTGTTTCTTTGGCTGTACAGAAGCTTTTTACTTCAATGAGGCCCCAATTATTGATTGTTGATGTTATTTCCTGCTCAACTGCTGATTGATTTTGAAAGCATTTTCCTAAACCTATACCTTGTTTCACAGTGAGGTCTTTGATCCATTTGGAGTTGTCTTTTGTACAGTGTAAAAGGTAGGGCATTTGTTTCATTCTTCTAAAAATGGTGATCCAATTTTGCCGGTACCATTTGCTGAAGATACTCTTGTTCCTCCAATGAGACTTCTTGGCCCCTTTGTCAAATATGAGGTAGCTGAAATTTCATATACTTAAGTTTGGAACCTTGATTTTGTTCTAGTGATGTGTGGGTCTATTTGTGTGCCATTACCATGCTGTTTTTTATAACTATAGCTCTGTAATACAGTCTGAAGTCTGGGATATAGTAATCAACCCTGCACTACACTTTTTGCTCAAGGTTTCTTGGATATCTTGGGTCTTTGTTTTCCCATATGAACATTAGGATTTTATTTTTCTAATTATGAGAAGAAAGTCATACGGATTTTGATTGGGATAACATTGAATCTATATATTGCTTTGGGTAGGATGGTCATTTTACTATACTAATTCTTTCAATCCATGAGCATGGGAGGTTCTTCTGTTTTCTGGTATGTTCTTAAATATCCTTCTTCAAGGACTTAAAATTTTCATTGTAGAGATCATTAATGTCTTTAGTCAAGTTTGTTTTGAGTTTTAAAGAATATATATAATTATATCTATTATATATATATATTAATCTATTGTGAAGTGTAAGGTCTTCCTGTATTCCTGCTCTAGTTGCTTGTTGTTGGCATAAAGAAAGGCTAATGATTTTTCTAGATTAGTTTTGAAACATGCCTCTTTACTGAAACTATTAATCCTTTCTAGGAGTTTTCTGGTGGAACTATTGGTGTCCCTTAGGTGTACTATCATGTCATCTGCAAAAAGTGATAATTTGACCTCTGCTTTTCCAAGTAGTACTCCTTTAATTTCCTTCTCTTTTCTAATTGCTCTAGCAAGAGTTTCAAGCAATATTGATAATGATTGGAGATGGGGGAAGCCTTGCCAATTTCTTCACTTTAAGGGAAATCTTCTAATTTTTCTCCATTTAGAATGATGTTGGCTGTGGGTTTGTTGTATATAGCTTTAATTATGTTGACGAATATTCCTTCAGTGCAATTCCTTCTCTGACTTTAAACATGAAGGCATGATAAATTTTATCAAAGACCTTTTCTACATCAATTGACGTGACCATGCGGCTTTTGTCTTCCAGACCATTTATGTGCTTTATGACATTTATTGGTTTACATATGTTGAATGATCCCTGCAACTCTGGTATAAATCCGACTTGATCATGGTGGATGACCTTTTGGATGTGTGCCTGTATGCAGTTTGCAAGTATTTTGTTGAGAATTTTTACATCTATATTCCTTAAAGAAATTGATCTATAGTTTTCCTTCTTGATTGTATCTTGTCCTGCTTTTGGTATTAGAGTGGTGCTTGCTTCATAGAAGTTTCTATGTTTTTTGTTTCTATCCTTTTGAATAACGACTAGTAATGGTTATAGGTCCTCTTTAAATGTCTTAAGGAATTCTGCCATAAATCCATGTGTGCTGGACTTTTTGAGTTCAGAGGTTTTGTATTACTGTTTCAGTTTCTTTATATGTTATGAGTCTGTTTAAGCTGTTAATCTCTTCTTGGTTAAGCTTTGATGATTTCCATGATTTCATATATTCATCCATTTCTCCTAAGTTTTCAAATTTAATAGAATATAGAATTTTTTAAGTATTCCTTTATCATTCTCTGGATCTTTCCATTATTGGCTGTGATGTTTCCCCTTTCATCTCTAATTTTGTTGATTTGAAGTGGCTCTTGCTTTCGTTATTTCTGTTAGGTTTGGGATTCATTTGTTGTTTTCTCTCAAATATTTTTAGTTGCAGTGTTAGTCCATTATTTGTGCTCTCTCTGTTTTTGTTTGTTTGTTTTAATGTAGGAACTTAGAGCTATAAATTTCCCTCTTAGGAGTGCTTTTAAAGTGTCACATAGGATTTATTGTGTTGTATTGCCATTTTCATTTCATTCCAGCAGTACTTTTATTTCTTTTTTTATTTCCCCTGTGACCTATTCATTATGCATGAGTGTATTGTTTAGATTCAAAGAGTTCATGCAGATACTAGAGCTTTTACTGGTGTTCATATTATGCTTTATTATATTGTGGTCTGATAGACTGTTTGGAATTATTTCAATTTTTTGGAGTTGAGGTTTGTTCTGCTTCCCAGTATGTAGTCAGTTTTGGAGTGTTCTATTGGGGTCCTGAATTGATAGTATATTCTTTCGTGCTTGTTTGGAATATTCAGTAGATGTCTGTTAAGTCCATTTAGTGTACCATATTGTTCTATTTAGATGCCTCTGTTTGTTCTTTGTCTAATGGAAACAGTGGGAGTATTGAATTCCCCTAACATTACTCTGCTGGAATTAATCAGTGCCTTAAAGTCTGTTGAATTGTTTTTATGAAGTTTGGTGCACAAGAGTTTGGTTTATATATATTCATGATTGTGATATCTTGTGGTTAGTTGCTCCTTTGATAATAATGTAGTGATCCTCTTCATGTCTTCTGATTAGATTTAGTTTGAAATCTACTTTGTTTGATATTAGAACAAAAGTTACTGCTTGCTTTTTAGTACCATTTGCTTGGAATATGTCCTTGAGGATGAGGTGGATTTCTTGTAGACAACAAAAAGATGGATTTAATTTCTTATCCATTCTACCAGTCTGTGTCTCTTGATTGGGGAGTTCAGACGGTTAATATTTAAAGTTGTTATTGAGAGCTGTACAATGCTTCCCATTAATTTAGTTTCTGTTTGTATTTTGTTCAAGGATTGTGTTTCCACAGTTATACTTTCATTAATTAATTTCTATTGTCTCAGGGGTATAGTTTTTCCTTTCTTCTACTCTTTGTATTGCATCAAGTATTCTTGGGCTTCTGGCTAAGTGGGCAGAGCTCTCGCTCACCTCTCAGGAGCCAGGATCCAGAAGTCAGGAACCTGGTGCCAGCCAACCCAGAGATGGACTTCAGCATACACTTTATATTTGAAGAGTAAAAAGTTACAAGAAACAGTGTTTTCATATGTTTTCAAGTTTTATGCAAATATAGTTCATGAATCTTAAAATATGAAATTATTAGTTCATCAAAATATGAATTCAGCACATGTTAAAAGTTTTATTTTCAACTAATTAAGTAAGAAGGAAACCTGCAAGATGTTAATATTGTTTCTACAAGGAGCAATAACCAAGAGCAGTGACAAGAGCCAATATTGCTTGGAGGTGACTATGAGACTGAAAAGAGCTAACATATACCAAGAACTGGGATTTTTACTTGATAGCCTATCTTGTCTAGGAGAGGCATTATCCCCTCACCGGTCATTATAGAGAAATTCCGATTAAAATATTTGGCATGACTGTACTAGGGAGTTTCTACAGTACTATGGCCTTTCCAAGGATGATGATGATGATGATGATGATGATGATGATGATGATGATCCCTTGGGTCAAATGTACATTATAAAGGATTCCACCCCAACTTGACTATCCAAGAACCTGCAAGGGGTTACTCTCTTTCCTTCAGGCATTGCTCAGAGATATTATTATTATTATTATTATTATTATTATTATTTATCCTCCCTATACTCTCTACTCTTTCCTGTCTTTCCAATACCTACAATGACTTAAGATTTCTTCTTTCAGGGCTGAAGAGATGGCTCAGTGTTTTAGAGTACTCACTGCTCTTTCAGAGGACCCAGGATCTATTCCCAGAACCCATATGGTAGAAAAGAACCATCTTTAACTCCAGTGAAATCCGACGCCCTCTTCTGACCTCCACGGCATTTCATGACAGGGGTGTACCAACCTACATACAAGACAGTACACTCATACACATAAAAATTAATTAATTAATTGATTAAATATTTCTTCTTCCATTTTTACCTGTACAATCTCTCACTTCCTATACATCCAACCTTTAATTGGAGTGGCCCCTTACTGATTTTCTGACTTTTATTGTTCTTCCAATTTAAACACACATATCTAAATACTTAAATTTAGCATCTGCATATGAAAAAGAACATGGAATGCTTACCTTTCTGGCTCCAAGTTAACATACTCATAGTCATTATTTCCATTTACTTGAAAATTTAATTTTTGCTTAGAGTTGAATAAAATCTCATTGTGCATATGTGCCACACTTCCACTATCCATTCCTCAGCTGATTGGCATCTAAAATATGTCCATTTCCTAGCTGTTGTGAATAAAATATCAATGAACGATAATGTTAAGCTATGTGGAATATTGAATCCTTCAGGAATATACCCAGGAGTGGTACAAGTGGATCATATGGTAGATCTATTTCTAACTTTCATGGAACCTCCACATTGATTCCATAGTAGTTGCACTAGTTTGCATCCCCATCATCAGTGAATAAGTGTTTCCCTTTCCTCATTTCCACATTAGCATTTGTTTTAATTGGTTTTGTTTAGTTTTAAAATCTTAGATGTTCTGACTGGGATACGATGAGATCTCAAAGTACTTTAATTTGCATTTCTGATTTTGCTAATAATGTTGAGCATTTTTAAAGCAACTATTTGCCATCCATTTTATTTCTTCTTTGGGAATCTCAATGCTTTTTCCCCCATAAACCATCTCTCAGTCATTAGCAAAGTAGCTTCTTTTTGAATCGGATGGCTATTATTACAGCTACTCACAACTTCCCAATTTGAAGAAAATAAGAGACTTAAATAATTAAAACATCTATATTGAACCCATCCCTACTGTAACTCAGGGATTATCATTGAAGTTGGGGGGGTAAGGGTGCTGTGTGGAAAGAATGGAAGACTCAGAGATGTGGGAAATTTTAGTTAAGTTGCCTAGCATTCTAAACCAATGGGACATCCATGGACACTCCCATAGGGTGAGATGTAGTGATGCAATGATTTAGGATTTGGCCCTGAGTCACAATGGATATATAAGCCAGCAATTTTTGGAATAAAGTTCCCTCTGTATTTGGACATTGTATAATATACATCTGTGTGGTGTGCTTTCCCATGCATGTTTTCTACATGGCTCACTGTGGGAATAAAAGTGACAACCCCACAAATGGCACCCAGATGTGTGGCTGGAGGAAACCCTGGCAAATTCAGTATGTGAACCACCAATTCTTGTCTTTTTCTTCTCTTTTTCTCTCTCCTATTACTTATCTTTTGTCATGGAGCTGCCTCTCCTGCTTGTTTCAGTGGATGGGAGGCCAATCTGGGAACATGTGGATTTGCACACTACACATGGAGGAAAACTGCCTGGCTCTGTTTTAGGTCAGAAGGAGTATCCCATCTCCTCCAGGAATGTGTTTCCTAACTTAGTCATATCTGCAGGTTGTAAAAGCCAGCAACTTCCAGGCTGAGTTTAATGTAAAGGTTTCCTAGCCAAGCTTGGCCTTGGAATCATTTTTCATATTTTTAATAATGCTTTTATTGATGTTTTGTGTATTTCAGACATCATTTCTCAGTTTAGTTTAGACACATTCCCCTTTCCCTTCCCCCCACCCGACCCTAGATCATGCATTCTGCAATAACTGTCCTGCATCTTTCTCTCAGTCTTTTTTTTATGTTTAGGAATTCACATTTTCCTCCTTTAATTTTATATTACTCTAAAATATGCATACATACTTTCCACTCATATACAGTAATTACAGAGTCTTAAAGTAAGTGGTGGATCCATTCTAGAGCCCTTTAAGAGATTTACATTATAACAACATATTTGCTTTCAGATAAACAGAAATATAACAATAATGTTGTTCAACTTGCTTTTCATCTGGGGATTTCGTGTTAGCATCCACAAATGAGGGATACCATTCATCTTTTGTTTCCCTGGGACTGTGTTCCTTCACTTAGCATAATGACTTTGAGTTCCATTCATTTGTCTGTGTTCCTTCACTTAGCCTAATGAATTTGAGTTCCATCCATTTACTTGCAAAGTTCATGATGACATCTTTCTTTACCTCTGAGTAGTACTCCGTTGTATAAATGTACCACATTGTGGTCACCCACTTGTCAGTTGAGGGGAATTTGTGTTGGTTCCAGCTCTTCGCTATTGTGAAGAGAGCTGAAATAAACATGGATGTGTATGTATCTTTGTGGTACGTAGGATGAGTCTTGTGGGTATATACCCAGGAGTGGTATGGCTGGGTCAGGTGGTAGGTAATTTTACAAGCCTAAAATAAAACCTTTGGTTTCTAATTTTCAAAAACTTACTCTAACTGTAGAAGGAACCAATTTTTCTGGTTCAGCTCCAGCTTAACTCCTTCATATGTAAATTATCTCCAGTTTTGCTCAATTGATCAGTTGCTCAGAAAGACTGGAGCCCACTCCTTTCTAATGCAAATTAAGGCCTTAAACAAGTAAGCAGTTCTTTAAAAAGGGGACAACCTTTTTCAAGACAAGTTTAAGCCATGGCCACTTAATAGCTTTCTCGTAATTTTGTATACAAAACCTGCTTTTAAATAAGTGTATCATGGCTTCTTGTGGATTTGGGGGGTAACTATTTCTGAATCTATAACTCTTCCTACCTAAACCTGCTGGCTAACTGTGGATCCAAAATTGGAGTTTACCTAGCTTTATCGCTTAAGTAATTCAAATCCATCTCAGCTTGTTTAACTTAAGATGTAATATTTTTACTTAACCTTAGGTATTTTAGATATCTTTTATATAAGAATATGTGCACAAATAAAATTAATTGGTTGACTTAATTTTCATTTGATCTTTATAAATGTGTTTCACCTTAAAGAATTTTTTCCACAGAATTCCTGATTACATGTGGCTTGTGTTCTGGCACCACCTGCGAGCTGTGTGCATAACATCCTTGGAACTGAGCACATGGTTTCTTAATAACAATTTTTCTAAATCATGCCTAAATATAACTTATACTGTCTTTTAGAATTTGACTTAAAGTAACATAGTCTTTTAATTAAAGCAATTTGGAGACATAAACAGATGGTTTTCTATGGGAGTTTACAGGCCCTGGAGTTCTAACAAAGGAAAGTTGCTTCAATAAATTGTTTTTTAGTAATTATTAGTAAAACCTCCATAACAGCATAAATTAATATTTTGGTTCAACTTAAATGAAAAACTAAAAAAAAACTGTTTCATGTTTCTTTAAGCCCATCTTAAAACTTTGTGTGTGAGTGAATGCAAGTTCATGCTTTAATTCCTTATAATCTTACAGGCTTATATCTAATTAGGAGCCAATTGTAAACAAGGAAAATAGATTTAACTCATAAGAGCTGTTTTCTTTATACTTTTTAGTGTTAACAATGTTTAATTGGGTTTATATAAATTTTATGTATTAAATTCAGCCTAATAATAAATTATTGTTAATTATTATTGATAATTGCTATTAATAGTTATAATTATTGTTTTTAATTGTAATTACTGATAGTAATTAATAATTCAGTCTAATGATAAATTGTTGTTGGTTATTATTATTAACTATTATTTTTAATGATTATAAATAATGGTAATAATTGTGACTAATGACAGTTATTAATGATTATTAATTATTATTGATAATGAATAAGTTATTATTGTAGTTGTTATAATTGTTATTGTTATAATTATTATGATGTTTGATAATTATTATTATTCCAGCAGTCCTTAATTATAAGACAAGATAAATCAGTGCAAGACTACCAACAACTGTGACCTATCTACTTTTGGGAACCCTCTTTAACCTTTGGTTCTATAAACAGGACAGGGACAGTTAGACTTAGCATAGGGACAGCCAAGGGTTGGGATTGCCTATAAAGTGATGTAGAAAAGCACACACTCACTTGACCTGTGCATGCTGCTGGTTCCCCCTGTTCAATGTGAACTCCGTTCCCCCTGTTCAGTGTGAACTCTGTTCCCTCCGCCCTAGCTGGTAAATTGGTGAGGGAAGCCAGCTTCCAGTGTTGGGCTTTTTATATTCCTCAGCAGCATCCCCGTGTTCCATAGTCCTGTGCACTTTCCTGCAGCATCGTGGGGAAGGGGACCTGCACTGCACAGCTAGGCTTTGTCCTTAGCTTCTCCCTTTAACCATGCAGTCTATCCAGTGATAAGCCCATTTCAAAGAAGACATCTTTTATCCCACACCAGAGTTGCAGACTGTAGACAAATTGCCCCATGTCATATATAGGAATAGACTTTAGGGATAGTTCATTAAAGCCAAGTGGTTAGAACTGGGCCTAAGAACTAGCATATGGATCTCAGCTGTTTTGTTTATTACTAGCACATTTATTCTAATTATGTAAAAATAACCCTATGACAAATTATAAAATAATTTTGTGTGTTTCTCATTAAACATCAAACAATAATGTGACTTCCCTCTTACAGGTCAACTTAACACACTTTTCTTTATTACATACGTGTCTTAATAACCAGGGAACCAAGAAATAGCAGAGGAGGGGTGGGATGATAGGGTACTTCCTGCATGGCTGTGTGCTCTGGTTGCCCAAACTCTGAGCCAAAGATTCTCTGCTACATGAGGGAAGAGATAAAATTCTGAAAGCATATTCAACCCCTGGTTCTCAAAGTGTGGTTCTAGACAAACAGCACCTGGGTCTACTGGAAAAGTTTTAGCAATGCAATCTTTCAGATTCCATTATGCATTTATAAGTTCAAAAACTCAGCCTCCAGTACTTAGTATTCCCAAGTTTGTGAGATAATTTTTGTTCTCACTGAAATTAAAAGAGCAGTAGGATTGAAAGACTTTTTCAAAATTTTGTCACTTACACTTCTCTTTTCCTTTAGGTGATCACTGTCCTTATAATTTTATAGTGTCTGAATACTTATCTTTGTTAAATGTTTCCATACTATTTGATGTTCATGCACTCTTTTACCTTTTGTTGCATTTAAATTTACATTTGAATTTCAGCATATGAGTTTATGTTTGCATTCTCTATAAGATAAAAATTTGATGTTTATCTCTTGATGAAAAGTCACATGTGCCACCATGACGCACAAAAATAGTGCTGCCTTGTTAAATTCAGACAGGATTGTCATGCTCTGGTTTCCCACAGGTCCTATGTGGGGCCAGATAAATGTATTATGATTTAGCATAAGAGTGCTGGATTCTTCCCTGATAACCTAGAAGGTAGAAGATTGGGAACTGCTCCCACTCATCATATTGGACATCAGGCACCTCAGACCACCCCTCAGGGCAGTATAGCTAGAAGCATAGCATTCCTAAGCTTACCTCTCCTAAGTCATGTCCTCCCTGTTCTCAGAAGGCAAATAGTGAAAGCCATAAGCTTATCTCAGGAGGCTACGGTATTCCTGCCATAAAACATTGGAGAACACACATAGGCTTCCCCTTTGTCCACCCCAACTCCTTGTCAAAGTGTCTACTAAAACTCTATATAAGTGCTTAAAACCTCTGCAATAAAGACCTGAGTTTGATTCCCAGCACCCACATGGTGGCTAAGAACTGTCTTTAACTCCAGTTCCAGGGGAATCTGACTGACGCCCTGTTCTGACCTCCGCAACATTGCACCACATGGGTGCACCAACCTACATGCAGACAGTACACTCAAACACATTAAAAAGTAATAATTTAATAAAAAAAAAACCCTCTTCAATAAATGAGTTTGTTCACTGAGTCTATTCCCAGGTCTTTCTTTGATCCATTTTGGGTTCATCAGTCTCGGGCACCATCCTCTGCTGCCTCCTTGTGGCCCACGACAGTCCTGCCATGACCAGGCACAGCTACAGTATCTAGGGGTACGAGGCTGATGACCTGGGACCCAGGAACCTCAGAACTTGGAGGAAGCCAAAAGCTGGCACCCAAAACGAGGGGCATGAGAAGACAGGATCTTTGGAAGACGTGCAAGAAGAAGGTGAACCCTCTCCTTTCCTTGATGGAATCCTTCATTGGCTTCTGCCTCTGAGAAAGTTCCCTGGAAGCACAGGTGTTTCTTTTTCTATCATGGGAAATACCCACACACATCACAGGGACCCATAGGTTAAAGGACTAAGGACACTTCTTAAGAATCAAGGGAGCGGGCATGGTGGTGAACGCCTTTAATCCTAGCACTCAGGAGGCAGAGGCAGGTGGATTTTTGTGAGTTCAAGGCCAGCCTTGTCTACAGAGTGAGTTCCAGGACAGCTGGAGCTACAGAGAGACCCTGTCTCAAAAAGACCAAAAAAAAAAAAAAAAAGAATCAAGAGGTTAAAAACTCCCAATAGGAAGCCAACTCTTTTGGGGGCAATGTCCTTAAAGTGGCCCCATGGATGTCCTCTGGGGATCTCTAGGACCCAGACTCCTGGACCCTGGTCACACACATAGGCTGGCAGAGGGAAGTGCAAGATAACTGCCCCTCCTCCTTCCCATTCCTGCTGGTCATTGTGGCTATTAGACTGGTTTATTAAGTTATAAATAATGTTATATAATTTAAAAGTGAGTATTATTCAAGAAGATCAATTTGCATTTTAGTACACTATATGTTGAAAAGATAAATTATTTCCTTAGGTTTGTTGCTCTCCAACTGTAATTAACAAAATATAACATTTTTTTACTGTTACATAGATTATCAAATGTCTTGCAAAAGGCCAATTGTTGACATTTTGGTCATCATTCAGTGAAATTATTGGAAGATGGGAAGCTTTAGGAGGTAGGGCCTACTAGAAAGAAGAAGAAATCAGGCCTTTGGGAATATACGAGGGGTATAAGCGGATCCCAGAACATTCAATATATTAACTACCTTGACATGATATTCCTCCTTAGCAACATATTTCCACCATGATGTCTAAGGTACCAAATGTTCAAAGTAACAAGGCCAGGGAAATTGGCCATGGAATGAAACTTCTGAAACACTAATAAAAACAGTGTGTTTTCTTGCCAATCCCAGTTATTTGTTACAGCAATAGACACCTAAATCATAGTTACCCTAAAATTTGCAAAGTTTCCCTGAGTAAATGGTGTTTAACATTCTTTTCCTAGAATCATTGAACACAGAAAACAGGAATCAGCACTGAGAACATTAGAGTCATTCCACACTTTAATGGTGGTGTCTGAGACATTGGAGGAGAGGATGTGATATAGGTGTCCCATTTAAGGTTTAACTACCCACTTATCTTATTTTTAGTATGTTGATCAGTTGTGGATTTCTGTGTTAACTACCCTCAACTTCAAGAAATACATTCTCGAACTTTTCGCAGCTCTTCCCTAACACAGGCTCATGCCTGGCTGGAGATGGCGGTGGCGGACAGTGCAGGGGACTCTGACTCCTGGGACCAGGACAGTTCTCTGTGGAGGACCAGATGCGGAAGGTGGCAGGCGGCTGCATGGCTGGCGGGGACCACTGGTAAGGCAAGGACGAGGACGAGGACTTCAAGGATAAAAAACAGGAGGAATCAGATGTAAAACCAGAAAAAAAAATTCAGAAAAGAAAAAAAAATACGGAGAAGATAAAAGAAAAGAATGACAACCGAAGAAAAGGCAAGAAGAAATGAAAAAGACGTTAGAAGAGCCTGAAGAACCTAAAGTGCTAACACCTGAAGAGCAATTAGCAGATAAACTTCAGCTAAAGAAATTACAGGAGGAGTCAGACCTTGAATTAGCAAAAGAAACATTTGGTGTTAATAATACAGTTTATGGAATAGATGCTACGAACCCACCTTCAGGAGATGACTTCACAGAATTTGGAAAGTTACTAAAAGATAAATTTACACAATATGAAAAATCACTACATTATGCCAGCTTTTTGGAAGCCTTAGTTCGAGATGTCTGTATTTCCTTGGAAACTGATGACTTAAAAAAATTACCAATTCGGGGCTGGAGAGATGGCCTAGCGGTTAAGAGCGCTGACCGCTCTTGCAGAGGACCCGGGTTCGATCCCCAGCACCCACATGGCGGCCGAGAACCATCTGAAACTCCAATTCCAGGAGAACTCCAGTTCCAGGGGAATCCGACACCCTCTTCTGACCTCCGCGGCGTTGCACGACACGGGTGCACAGACTTGCATTCAGACAGTACATTCATACACATACAGAAATAAATAAAATTAATAAAAAAAAATAAAAATAAAATAAAAATAAAAAAATATTACCAATTCGTTGACTGTGCTTTGCAGTGAAAAACAGAAGCAAGAAAAGCAAAGCAAAGCCCAAAAGAAGAAAGGCGTGGTTCCTGGAGGAGGATTAAAGGCCACCATGAAAGACGATCTGGCATATACTACAAAAGACTATGAAGACTTCATGTAACATTGTATCTCTTCCTGGTGACTTCTTTCAGTTGCCCACAATCCCTTCAACATGTAGCACAACTTCCTTTCCTTTCAGTTCTGCCAAATGCTACAATCAGAAGTGCAGTATCTTTTGTGCTGGTTATTTAACCCCTTGACACTTAGGTGCTAATGTGAAAATGAGGGAAGTTGGATCTTATTGCCAAGGGGTTAAAATTGGGAGCCTCAGTTGCTACTAAATCGTAGTTTAAAAACAAAACAAACCTAATAATGTTTCAATTGTTGCTACCTGATTCCATAGCAGCAGTCACTAAATTGGAAACAAGGGTGGCAACATGACAAAAACATTGTGTAGTATTTACCAGCACCATTCAGTAATACAGCCTTAACCATACCTCCTTGAACTGCTTCGTAACTTGTCAAGAAAAAGCATTTTGCAGCAAGGGCATGTGGTATGCACCTAGTATTAAAATTGCTTTGTCTTAACATGAGGATATTAAAATACATTGTGAAGAAGAATGCTTATCTCAAAGTGAAGATACTGCAGCTGAAAAATACTAGTTTAGTATTTTTAGATACTTAAATTTTAATGACCAATACCCTCCATCTTTGAAGCTGAAGAAGGTAAACCTCTCTATTGTTACAGTGCAAGTTTTGGCCTCTCAAGTGCATTGACTGTCTAGTTTTTATTTATCAGACTATTTCTAATGATGGAATACTTCAGATGGGGGAGGGAACTCTTTTTATTTGCCTGATTCAAGTATCTGAGAATTTTTTTTTCATTCTTCTAGGCTGCAATGGAAAAACTTTTAGCAGGGTTTTTGGCATTTCCTTTCCTTTATAAAACATACTCAGCAATCTGCACCAGTTAACTGCAGTTTGGTAAATTGTTATGTTAACAATTATGACATCTGCAGTGTTTTATAAAGCAACTAATTTAATAAAATCACTATTGTGGGGACTTAAATTTTGTGTTATCTCCCAAGAGATAGTTTTTGAAGAGGACAGAATACAGCTCTTGGGACTAGAGTTCTCTGTAATACTAAAGCTTAATCAATGCTTGGTGTAGTTACAGCTTTAAAACAAGAATGATTTGCCATGACTTTAGTAGTATCACTATAGAGCAACAAAGGTATAAGGCTGCCTTCTTCCTTTTATTTATTTAGGAAATTGTTTTGTTGCTTATAGATGAAGGCCTGATTAATTACCTACAGAAACTATTTATTTGCATTAATGGAGCCTACTACTTAGGTTTTCATTGTAAGCATAAATTGGGCAATTTAACCAAATTTGCTTTGTTTTGTTTGTTTGTTTGGTCCCCCTAATTGTCACTACGAGAACAAAAAATGGTTTTAATTTTTCTTCCATAGGCACTAGAAACCTCAAAGCTCTGTAGAATACTAAATGGAAAATAGGACCACCTAAAATGACTTAAGGTATTTAATAGACAGAAGGCTGTAACTACACAACAATAATTACAGTAAATATTGTGGAAGGCAGACAAGGGCTAAGATTTCCTTAGCAGTAATAACGATATATACTGAATTTAAAACCTATTTTACTATAGAAAGATGAGTTTCTAACTAATGAAAATGTATCACCTGTTCCTTAGCTGTGTAAATAATATTAAATTTCTTTGAAACTGGAATCTGCAGGTATTCTTTAATTATCACTATATATTTCCTCATAAAGGTAGAAGCCGTCCCTATAGGAAATGTTTGCTTTTAATACCAGTATCTACATACATATATATAGGTAGAGATAACAATCACTTCAAAATAGGAAGTGCCTTTTGAAATTTCTCCTGTAGTTTCAAAGGACTGGTGTGGTATATTCTGAGGCGTTTTCGATTCAAATGGGAACAAAGATCCCCAAATATGTTACTCTATTATGATCATGAACATCTGCTAGAATGTTCCAGTACAAAAAAGCAAACAGACACCTTTGAAATCATCTAACCTGCAAGCATATCTTTTAGATAGCATCCTGTTTGAGGGTCCTTCAGAAGTATATTTACGATTTCAAAAAATTAGTGCTCATACACCAACTTTTAATATACGTAGATATCTTAACAATATGAAAGTAACTTCTTTAGGTTTTCTGTGACTCTGTCAGTAGGCTGGTGGTGTTTACACCTACACAGATAAACAAAAAGGTACAGGTTAAATACTGTTATCAACAATGAGGGCTATCAGCTCTGATATCACTATCTGTAGAGATCAGAGTTCTATTGCCTAGGAAATTGTCATGTACTAGAATTGGCTTTTGATGAATTGATTTCATTAGAAATAAGTATGTTAGTGCTCACTGTAATCAGAATAAATTTAATACCAAAAAAGGCATAAAAAAGAAGAAATGCATTCTCTGCTGAGGCCTAAGAGATTCTCTAATTTGTGGGTATAACAATTCAATAAAAGTAGTTTTAATACTATATGCATTTAGCAGAATAATCATAGTAGCTTCTCCCTTGTGCCCTGTGACCTGTACAGAATCTTGGCCCTGATAACAATACCAGTCATGGGCACTGTCCTATGAAGCAGAACATACATGCAATCAGAAAGTAGTTGGTTACTTGCATAACCTTTGTACCAGTATTGCACCAGTGGGGATATCTGTCCAGGCTAGGCACTTCTGTAGCTCTCAGGGTTAGGAACTGTTTAAGTTGCTGATAGCTTAATTTTTCCCATGGCATACATAGCACTTTCTAGCACTATGAAATCTAGGAAGCAGAAATGAATATTTGAGGTCAGTACCACCTTGATTTCTCAGTAGTTCTATGACTCTTATATGTCCTATATGCAGCACATGGGTCTTACTGTCTTTATATAGAGGACAACCAAGAGTACTGGCAATAGCCAATATTGTCTAAGTGTATATGGGATCTCCCTGGTCAACATCTAACAAAATAAAGAAGCTATTAGTGGCATTGGCCTATTTATTTGTTAGCGTGTTGTGTCTTGTAAGGACACTGTATCCCATTTATAAGATAATTATATTAAACTTTTATGTTACATATATATATATATATATATATATACACACTTGTGTGTGTGTTTTGTGTGTGACTTTTCTTTTTTTGGGGGGGAATATAAAATGTTAATTGTTTTATTTATAATTTGTATTGAGTTAAGGTACACAAATGGCCTCTATATTTTTCTGAATTATACAACATCACATTATAACACTTTCTTTAACTTGTAGAACAATTTAAAGGAACTAAGCTTAAATTTCCTTCCCAAATAAGTAGCATACAGTCAATGAGAAACAGTTTGGGTAAATTTAATGAAAGCTTATGCCTTGGCTCCTGTTTATGGGTATGTGTAATACAACTTAGGCATCTATAGGTCAAAACAT
>VZQC01003167.1:473839-589491 GCA_009823505.1 Rhizomys pruinosus
CTGCATGCAGACAGTACATTCATACACATACAAAAATAAATAAATAAATAAATAAATAAATAAATAAATAAATAATAAAAAATAAATAAATAAATAAAATTAAAAAAAAGAAATTAAAAAATGTTATCATGAATAAAAATGATGGATTTTTTAGAATCTCATTTTAAACACTTATTTATTATTTTCATTTTATGTATATGAATTTATTGCCCACATGTATATAAGTGCACAATTGTTGTGCAAAGCCAGTGAATCTTAGAGGAGAGCATTGGATTCCCCAGGAACTGGAGTTATGGAGGATTCTTGGCCACCATGTGGATGCTGGGGATTGTTTAGGAGATACTACTGTTCTTTTTTATTTTTTTTTTCTTTTTTAGAGAAACTACTGTTCTTAACCACTGAGCTTTCTCTCTTCATACACCTCTTCCCTTTATATAATCTTTTTAAAAATATTTTTTATGAATTTGAGAACTTTGTACAATGTATTTTGAACATATTAGCATCCCCTTCATTCCTCTTTACACTTATATTACAACACACACATGTCATATCCTTTACTCCAAATTTTTATAGGTCTATTGAGTAAGTTCTCTGATTGTTCTAGTCTGTTGGTCTATCCCTTAAAATCTGGTGAATATACCAGGGAACCCAAGTAGAAAAACTGACTCTCTTTCTCCTTGCATCGATGGATTGCCATTAGAAACTCAGCTAGGACTGGTGCTTGCTCCTACCTCCCCATCTGGGACACCTGTCTGGCCTGCGTTCACACAAGTCTTGTGCATACTGTCACAAGTGTTATGGGGTCATATGTGCAACTACCGTGTGGTTTCCAGATAACAATTCCCTTGCATTCATCTATCACCATTGGCTCCTACAATTTTCACACCCCACATTCTATACTGATCTCTGAGCCATGGGTGAATTGGGTATAAGAAATGTGTCCTTTGCCCTGGAATTTGCACATGGAACACCTGAGATCCCTTTCCCAGAGTGCGCTGTGCCACGCAAAACAACTGCCAGCATTTTGTGTAGGCTGGAGCTGGAGGAACAAGATAGCATGGGACAAGAGATGGTTACCTCTGGGTCCTAAACTGTGGCAGTTGTGACACAGGTACTGGCCCCCTAAGATATCTTACTCCCTTCCTGGTGTCCCTCTCCCATTCCCTAAGAGGAGAGAGAGTGCCTGGCATCCACACCTCAGCCAATCTCAACCCCTGCCCAGCAGCTGCCTGGTGTGAGCACGCTAATCCAGCTGGCTTCCCTAGGCGGGCTCTGTGCCCTGTGAGGCCACGAAAGCCTCGGTTATGCATCTCTGGCTGCCCCTCTCTCCTGACCCTCTAAAGGTGGACCAGCCCCGCAGCCCGCCGTCCTCCTGGTTAGAGGTGTCTGGGCTCAGCCCCACCGTCCATCTTCCAGTATCCAAATGGCTAGCAGCAGGGGCTCCGAAGCTGAGTTCATCATAGATGTGAAATACAAACTGGTGTGACAGATTGGATATATCTCCTATAGGGAAGTTTATCTGGCCATCAATATCAACAATGGCAAGGAAGTGGCAGTGAAGCTAGAATTGCAGAATGCCAGCGACCCCCAGTTGCTGTATGAGAGCAAACTGTATAAGATTTTTCAAGGTGGCGTTGGCATCCCCCAATTACACTGGTATTGACAAGAAAAAGACTACAATGTGCTATTCATGGATCTTCTGTGACCCAGCCTTGAAGACCTTTTCAGTCTCTGTTCCAGAAGATTCACAATGAAAACTGTACTTATGTTAGCTGATCAGATGATCGATGGGTACAATTGAATAAGTGCATACAAAGAATTTTATACACATTAAACCAGATAACATCCTAATGAGTATCCCACATCACTCTAATAAGGGTTTAGAACCTCCAGTAGAGAAGAGGAAAAGAAACATGACTATTAGTACTTCTCGGGACCCATCTTTAGCAGTATTGTACTAGTTACTCCTTATTGACTTTGGTTTGGCCAAAAAGTACAGAAACAACAAGACAAAGCAACACATACCATTCAGTGAAAATAAGACATTCACTGGCACTCCCCAATATGCCAGCATCAATGCACATCTTAGTATTGAACAGAGTAGCCGAGATGACATGGAATCATTAGGAAATGTTTTGATGTACTTTAATAGAAGCAGTCTGCCATGGCAAGAGGTGAATGCAGGAAGACAGAAAGACGTGTATAAAATGCTTTGTGAAAAGAAGATGTCTACACCTGTGGAAGTTTTGTGTAAGGGGTTTCCTGAAGAATTTGCCATCTACTTAAATTATTGCCGTGGACTGTGCTTCGAGGAGGCTGCAGATTACACGTATCTGAGGCAGCTATTTCACAACATTTTCCTAACCCCGAATTTCCAATATGACGACATGTATGATTGGACAATGTTAAAACAAACAGCAGCAGAGCAAGCATCCTCTTCCAATGGGCAGAGTCAGTAGGCCCAAACCCCCGCAAGCAAGGAAACTGACAAAACCAAGTGTAACCTGAAAGGTTTCTGAGCATGAATATGGTTCAGAAGAAGCACAGCAAATGATTGGAGCAGCATTTCTTTCTCCCCCAATCTAGACATTTCAGTGCATATGTACACTAGACTGATGAAACATGATGTCAGGTTTTCTACTGCATTTTTTTTCAAGCAGAAAAGTTAACTAAATGGTTGACCCACAAATTGGTCAGAAAATTGTGCATATGATTGGTTTTTTTTTTTGTTAAAACCTTTTGTTTTGGACTACAGTTCTTTGAGTACTCATTTCAAAAGAATGGCATGAACAGTTTTCAGACACAGTTGTGATGGTTGTAAATTTTCACAATTGTGTGCTCTTAGAGGTTTTCATCCCTGGGGTTTGCAAGTTGTTTTCTTAAAACTTTATTTAAATGTCTAGCTTCTTGTTTGCATGTCAGCTGATATGATAGCAACCAAAGATTCCAGTGTTTGAACATATGAAAGACTGCCACATTCTGTCATGAGGGGGCATCTTAGTACCTTAGTGCTGAAGAGAAATCTCAGCAGGTGGATTGATGGGTTGTGCGATTTGTTTCTTTTCTAACTGTGCTTGCCAGCTAAGGTATTTGTTTCTTGACTAATAAACCCTTTGATACTTATAGCCAGAAATCAGTCTCATAAAGTAAGTTTTTGTTATACTTTGTGTAACATAAAACTGCTTAACTTTGGAAATGAGCTTCTTAGCTGAATTCTCTCTCTAGCTAGTTTTTGTTGTTGTTGTTGTTGTTGTTGTTCTTTTTGAGAAAAGTTCTCCCTTTAGCCCCAGCTGGCCTGGAACTCACTCTGTAGACCAGGCTGGCCTTGAACTCAGAGATCCACCTGATTCTGCCTCCCGAGTACTGACATTAAAGGTGTGCTCCACCACACTCAGGCAACCAGATATTTTTCAGTGCTTTTATTTACTATGCACTTTTTCTGAAATATTTTTGTAACACTTTTTTGTATTTTTAGCATTTGAAAAGGTTGTGTGATAGTTGGTCTGTAATTAAGTTGCAGTTTTCAACCTGATCTTAGCTTTGTAAATCAGAATATAAGTGTTTTTGTCCTGGTGTATTGTCATTCCATCTGCAGCTGGAATCCCATTGATCTCCTAGCTCCCATTCATTTCCTTCACAGTTCACAAAGAAGTACAAGAAATTCAGTGAATGACATCACTCACCCTGTCTGGAAACAGAACTGATTTCACCAAAATTAATTGTTTTTCCACTGTAATGATCTAAGTTTAAGGTACATCACTTTGAATTTGGATGAACTAATCATTTAAGGCTCCACAATGTTTTAGTGAACTAAACTCTAGTTTACTACTCTTCTTTGTTCACCCACTTGGGTAGATTTTTTTAAATTTTTTTTTAAATTTTATTTATTTATTTTTTATGTGTATGAATGTACTGTCTGCATGTAGGTTTGTGCACCCATGCCGTGCAATGCTGCGGAGGTCAGAAGAGGACATTGGACTCCCCTGAAACTGGATTTCTCCTGGAATTGGAGTTACAGATGGTTCTCAGCTGCCGTGTGGGTGCTGGGGATCGAACTCAGGTCCTCTGCAAGAGCAGTTGGCGCTCTCAACAGCTAGGTCATCTCTCCAGCTCCTGGGTAGTTTTTTCTTTCTTTTTTTTTTTTTTTAAATGTAGTCAGCTGACCCTTTAACTACTGTTGAATGTCTTGTTGGGAAAGGCATAACATGAAAATTACTATATATATATAGATAATATATATATATATATATATATCTATTCAAAAGGAAAAAAATGTGTATTTTAGACTGAGAATTTCCCATTCTGTTATTTTCTGCATATTGATCAGTTATGGATCTCTGCATTAAGTGTCATCTGTTTTTAAAATAATATTTTCTGATGAGGACTAAGAGATACACTAATCTATATGTATAGCAGTAAGCCATTATGAGTCAGTTTAATACTATAGCTGTTAAGTAGAAAGATAGTACTAGGTTCCCACCTACCTAAGGCCTATGATCTGTTTAGCCATAGGTTCCTGACTGTGATAGCAGCACTAGTTACAGGGCCCATCTTGTGAGGTTGAGTTTAAATCCAATTAAAAGGTGGTTGTTGCTGGAGGTGGTGGTGCACGTCTTTAATCCCAGCACTCGGGAGGCAGAGGCAGAGGCAGAGGGATGTCTGTGAGTTCAAGGCCAGCTTGGTCTACATATGGAACTCCAGGCCAGCACAGACTAAAGGGAAACCCTGTCTCAAAAAGACCAAAAAAATGTTTGTTAGCCATGAGTGGTGGTACACACCTTTAATCCTAACACTTGGGAAGCAGAAGCAGGCAGACCTCTGTGAGTTCAAGGCCCGCCTGGTCTACATAGTGAGTTGCAGACCAGCTGGGACTAAAGGGAGACTCTATCTCATAAAGATCAAAAAAAAATGTTGTTGTTACTCCTATGACCTTGTTGCCACTATTGCACCAGTAGTCATATTTTGCCAAACAAATTGTTATTGCAGCTCATATGGTTTATAGCTAGCTAAGGTTTATGATTACATTCTCTTCTAGTAATAAGCATAATGCCTTCTAGTACTATACACTTAGGAACCAGAGATGAAACTTTCAGGTGAATACTAACTTGATTTCCCATTTGTTATGATTTGCTTTTATTTAGTGTACAGCAATAAAGTCTTACCATTAAATTCTGTTGGGTATCCAAAACCAATGACAATAACCAGTATTACCTAAGGTTCTATTAACACTCTCCGGTCACCATCTTCAAAAGCAGGACTCCATACCTGTATGGCATTGAGCTCTTTATTTTCTAGACTGTGGTATCTTTGAGAGCTATTGATCCCCTGTTATAGGGTAACTACATAGAAATTATTTTATATTGCATATGTGTATATTGCAAGAAGCTTCCATATTAGCTCTCTATATGACTTTTAAAAAGAAACATATTATTAGTTATCCCTCCCCTTACTTCTTCTTCTCCCCTACGGTCCCATTCTCCACCCTATTAAAAGCATTTCATCTGTTATTCCCCTTTACCATTTATATCACTACATTCTAACTTCCCTGACATGAACCGTCCTCCATGGACCCCTATAAGTTTCCTTATCACTAAGTATTGTCCAACTGAAACAAACCTACCTGTACTTTGAAACCTATCATCTAATTATAAGAGAGAGGATAAGACATTTGTATTTTGGGGCCAGTCTCATCTCACTTCAGGTGATTGTTTCCAGTTCCATCCATATATATGTGGGATTCATAATTTCTTTGTTCATAATACTTGAGGTACAGGTAGGCTCACCTCATGTGGTGCACATTCAAGCCAATCTGATTGTTACCTGTCCTGGGACTCTGGAGAAGCTCCATAATAGAAGGGCGAGAACTAACTATTCCCTCAAAAGTGAAAACCTGAAGCCTAACTAATAACTAATAAGAAGACAATGAAGGCAACTAAAGAAAACAAGGAAAGTAAGTCTTCAACTCCACTATGAAACACGAGATTCATAACAGAATATGAACCACAAAACAAATCCACATGCCATAATCACAATGAAAAAAAATGACATGTAAAACCCAAACAATTCTCTGTTAAGTACCACAAACCCAGTAGAAGTCCCCTACAATGAGGACTCCCAGAAAGAAACCCAAGACACATATCTTAAAAGAACTATCACAAACATTCTCCAAGCATTCAGGGAATTTAAAGGATTAAACAAATTTAAAGAACACACAAACAAAAGAATCAAGGAATTAGAAGGAGACAGCAATGGACCAGAATAAGAGAATGATACACTTTCAAATGAGAATGAGGTGGAAATAGTGAAGTAAACTCAAGCTGTAATGAAAAAGGAAACATAATACTCATGCAGTCAACAGGAAAGGACAGGAGAAAGCCTCAGTAACAGAATGAATGAGCTAGAAAATAGAATATCGACACTGGAAGATAACATGGAAGTACTGGAAAGCTCAAGCAAAGATTATGAAACAAACAAACAAAGAAACAAACAAAACACTAATGGAACAATCAGGAAATATAGGACACCATAAGAAAACCAAACCTATGCATCATAGGTATAGAGGAAGAAGAAGAATCTCAGGATAATAGTATCAAACAGGTCTTCAGAAGAAATATAGAAGACAATTTCCCCAAAGTGAAGAAAGACATACCCATACAAACACAAGAAGCACATAGAACACCAAATAGACGAGACCAGAAAAGAAATGTCCACTAGATATCACACTAAATTACCAAAAGAAAGAGAATACGAAAAGCTACAAGAGAAAAATGACAAGCCGCATATAAAGGGAAACCCATCAGAATTACAGAATTGCATTTCAGTGCAAATGATGAAGCCAGAAGAGCTTGAACCAAAGTATTCCTAGGTCTAAATGACTATAGATACCAACACAGATTATTTTACCCAGCAAAAATGTCTATTATATCTGAAGGAGAAAGCAAAATCTTCCATGATATAAATAAGATGAAAGAGTACATGTCCAGAAAACCAATCCTTCAGAAAATATCAAAGCAAGACAAAGAGCAGAAGACCACAATGACTATCCCCAAGCAACAAGAAAAATAAATTAATGAAAGTATACCTCTGGAAATACAAACCTAGGCCAAAAATGCAAACAAAGTAAATTGATAGGAAGCAGTATACACCTCTCAATATCTTTAAATAATAATGGTCTGAACTCCCCAATCAAGAGACATGGACCAGGAGAATGGATTGAGAAATTACATCCATCTTTCTGTTGTCTACAATAAAACCGTCTCACCTTCAAAGCGAGGTACCATCTTAAGGTGAAAGGATGTAAAAAATATTCTAAGCAAATGGTACTAAGAAGCAAAGAGGACTTGCTATTCTAATAGCAATCAAAATAGACATCAAATTAAAATTAATCAAAAGAGATGAAGAGGGTCACTACATTCTTATCAAAGGAAAAATTAACCATAAATAGTTCAAAATCATTCCTATATACACAGCAAACACTGGTACATCAAAGTTCATAAAACACACTAATAGTAGGAGATTTTAACACAACACTGTGCCCATTATACAGGTCAACTGGACAAAAAATAGAGATACATTTGAAGTAAACAATGGGCTACACCAAATGTGCCTAACAGACATCATTCTATTGAGCATCCCATTTAATGTTCTACAAAATCAACCACATACTGGGGCACAGAACAAATCTCAACAAATATTAAAAAATTGAAATAATCCCATGCTAGGATAAACAAAAGACACCAGATAGCAAAAGCAACCCTGAACAAAAAGAGAAATGTAGGGGATATTATGATATCATACTTCAAACTGTATTACAGGGCTATAATCATAAATACAGCCTGGTACTGGTGCACAAACAGACCTATAGATCAAAGGAACAAAATTGAAGACCCACTTTTGAGCATATGCAATTTCAGCCACTTCATATTTGACAAAGTGGCCAAGAAGTCTCAAGGGAGGAAAGACAGCATATTCAGCAAATGGTGCTGGTAGAACTGCATCACCACTTGTAGAAGAATAAAATTAAACCCTTGACTTCTCACCGTGTACAAAAATCAACTCCAAATGCATCAAAGATCTCAATGTCAAACCCAAAACTCTAAAAATGATAGAAAACATTGGCAGTAACCTACAAGACATAGGCATAGAAAAAACTTTCTAAATCAGACAGCAGCTGCACAAGAAATAAGGCCAACAGTTCATAAATGGGACCTTATTAAACTCAAAAGCATCTGTACAGTGAAAGAAACAATCAAAGAAGTGAAGAGAGAACCCACAGAGTGGGGAAAAAAAAGAAAACCTTTACCAATGATACAGAGGACAGAGGATTAACATCCAAAGTATATAAACTACTCAAAAAAAAAAGTGTAAGTAAATAAATGACCCAATGACCCACTCCAAAAATGGAGTAAAAAGCTGAACAGAGCCTTCCCAAATGAAGAGGTAAAAATGGCTGCAAAACATCTTAAAAAGTATTCAACATCACAGATAATTAAGGAAATGCAAATTGAAACCACTTTAACATTTCATCTTACTCTGATAATGCTGGCTCTGTTCAAGAAAAGAACTGATACCAAATGCTGGATAGTTTGTGGGGGAAGAGGAACACTCATCCACTGCTAGTGGGAATGCAAACTCATACAACCACTGTGGAAAGCAGTGTGGAGAACTCTAAAAAGACTCAAAACAAGCCAACCACCTGACCCAGTCATACCACTATTGGGTATATACTCAAAAGACTTATCCTATCACAGAGATACATGCACATCTATGTTTATTGCAGTTCTCCACAACAGTGAAAACCTGGAAGCAACCCGTGTCCCTCAAAGAATGAGTGGATATAAAAAAAAGAAGACAATTGTGATGGTTAATCCTGGGTGTCAACTTGACTGGACTAAGGAACAAATAAGAGAAAAGGATTTTCTGATTGGACCACCTCAACCTGGATGGCCCACCCCAAATGTGGGTGTTACCTTCTGCCAGCAGGCAGTATTTAAGGCCACAGCAGCGGGAGCTCGTCCCCTTTTTCCTCCTGCGCCTTGCTTCTCTCATCTGGTGAGTTTGTCTTGCTGCTGTGATCAACCTTTCGGATCCCAGCGTGTACTGAGACTGGCAGATCTCCTGGAATCCATTCGGGCCTTCAGCGCTAGACTGGACTACTGAGACATCCAGCCTTGCAGACTGAGCAGTTCCCTGGATTCCCGGCCTCTCCAGTTCAGCGCTACAGTTGAGCTCCGTCACATGAGCAAATCAATAAATTTTATATAGTTATATATTCATTCTGTTGTTTCTGTTTCTTTAGAGAACCCTGACTAATACAATTCTCTCCTTCCTCTCTGCCTATCTTTTGTCCTTTCCTTCCTTTGCTCCTTTCTCCTACATGGTAAAATAGTAAATATTATGATTTGGTGATGAGTCAACATATACGAATTGAAATATATATTTATTGAAGAGAGGACAGAAAACTTTCAATATTCCCTAGCATTTTATCTTCTTCAAATGAAATAAATGTCAATTTTCAGTTAATAAAAAAAGAAAATGTGTTATATGTACACAATTGAATTCTATGCAGTCATAAAGAAAGATGACATCATGAATATTGCAGGTAAATGGATGGAACTTGAAGCCATTATGCTAAGTGAAGTAGTAGAGTCCCAGAAAAAAAGCAAATGGCTTATGGTGTCCCTCATTTGTGGATCCTATCACCAAATCTATATTAGTAATACAAACTGAATAATTATTTTTGTACATTCTTTTTTAGTAAATATAATACTTGATATTACTCATCAACTTGCTATGTACTGTAGGAATGTAAATTAATATTGTTTCTTTACCTGCATAAAACTCTTCTGTCAAAATGTGAAACCCTAAACATGTTTTGTATGTAATCTATAGTTTATTTTTAAAAATTCATAATTTTGTTACATGTGTGGCATTTACATATGCATATTTTGGAGCAATAAAAATTTGATGGAAAAACAACACCAAAAAGACTGAATCAAAGAACTGTCTGACACTGTAAACTTCTGCTCAAAACAGTAAACTTCTGCATCAAAAAATGTTTAAAAAAACGACTGAGAAAAAAAATGATAGACATATATGGCAGAATGAATGAGCTCTGGCAGCATGGGGGGTAGGAAGAGGGAATGGGTCTAAATTTGATTAATTAATGTTGTATGAAATGCATAGAACTTCAAAAAATTATATCAGAAAAAAATAATTATGATATTACATACAATCGCATAAAGAAAAAAATTGAAATAATCGCATGCATTCTATCAGGTCACAATGCAATAAAGCTTAACATCAACAACAGAAGAAGTCCTACTATGTAGAGGAACTCATGGAGAGCAAACAACACACTCCTAAATAATGAATGGGTCAAGGGAGAAATAAAGAAAAAAATGAAAGTATTCCTGGAATAAAACAGAAAGAAAAATACAACAGAAAAAAAAAGCTATGGGAAACTCTAAAAGCAGTCTTAAGAGGGAAATTCAAAACCCCTAAGTTCTTACATTAAAAAAAAATAATAAACGGAAAGAGCACAAATAATCAACCTAATTTTGCAGCTAAAAATATTGGAGAGGCAACAACAAATGAATCACAAACCCAACAGATAAGAAGCAATAACAAAATCATAGTGGAGATTAATGAAATTTAACCAAAGGAATCAATACAAAGAATCAATGAACCCAAGACCTTTGAAAAAAATAAACAAGATAGATAGACCCCTGGCCCAATTAACCAAAAGAAAGAAAGAGCAACTGCAATTCAAGAAAATGATACTTGTAGTCAGAAATAATTATACACAGAGGTTGCCCCATGTTGTACCTTCCTAACTGTAAATGAGGGTAAATATTCTTTATTATTGGGGTAGGAATTTGAAATCTCTTTATGTAGAGTTCTTTGAACATACTGCCTGATAATTCATTACACTGGCATTGCATCCTCTTTATTTTCCCAGCAGTAGGGGCCTTCTATTCATTTTTACTGAAAATGAGATTTAAAAAACAACAGTATGTGGGGCATCCCATTTATTCCCATGGTGAGCCATGTAGAAAACACGTATGGGAAAGCACAGCACATGGATGCATTGTAAGGTATCCAAATATAGAGAGAGCCTTTATTCAAAGATGACCTGGTTTTATAGGCAGTGTGACTTCATTTCCCAGAGCCGAATCCCAGACCTATGTGTCACCACATCCCACCCCACAGGCATGGCCAGGGAGGTCCCATGATTTCCAATCATGCATTAGGCAACAGAGGATGGAGAGCTAGCCTATTTATACCTAACTTAACTGAATTTTCCCACATCAGTATTATTAATAATTATAATTATTATTATTGATAATTATTATTCAAAAAGTCCTAAATAATGAGACAGGATATATTAGTCCAAGACTACAAACTACTGTGACCTATCTACTTCTGGGCCTCTCCCTAACCTTTGTCTCTGTAAATAGGACAGGGACAGGCAGTTAGACTTAGCATAGGGGATGCCTAGGCATAGTTGATCAGTAGGGACAGGATAGGGAAACAAATAGAGATAGACATTAAGGATAGTTTATTAGAATCAAGTGGTTGAGAAAGGGCCTCAAAGATGGCATATGGATCTCAGCTGTTTGTGTGTTACAAGGACATTTATTCTAATTATGTAAAAAAAAAATTAGCCCTACGACAAAATAACCCTACAACAAAACTGTAAAAATAATTTTGTCTGTTTCTCATTGAACATTAATCAATAATGTATCATCCCTCTCTCACAAGTCAACTTAAAATTTTTCTTTATTACGTGTGTATGTATGTATGTATGTATGTATGTATGTATGTATGTATGTATGTATGAATACAAGTGTATGGATATGTGTACTTATATCCTAAGTATATGTTTAATATTAACAGCTATGAAACCAGTAAAAAGCTGCCTCTAAATTGAAATTTGGCCCTTTCTTGTTAGATGCAGGTTTGTAATTAAACAGCTAACACATAATTCAATTTTAACAAGGATTATGAGTTCATTGTCTATTAGAAATAATAAAAAAGTTTGGACATCTTAATGGAGATATGCTGCCACCTAATGGTTGCGCTTCTTCAACACCTAAGACAAAGTTGCAAACAGGTTTTTATGGTATTAAAGTGTTAATAGATCTTTGGGTCTTTGGAGATATAGGTTAGCTAAAATTAAAAAAGGAGGTTTATTTCTTGATCCATTATTTTCTACAATTCTAACAATTCAATGGAAATGGTTTTAATACTATGTCCTTTTAGCAGAATAATCATAGTACCTTCTCCCTTTGTTACCTGTACCTGTCTAGCCACAGGATCTTGGCCCTGATAACAGTACCAGTTATGGGTACTGTCCTGGGAAGCAAAACATAAATGCAATCAGAAAGTAGTTAGTTACTTGTATAACATTTGTACCACTATTGCCTCAGTGGGCATATCTGTCCAGGTCAGTAATTTTTGTAGCTCATATGGTTGAGGACTGCTTAAAGTTGCTGATTACTTTATTCTTCCAGAAGCATATATAGGATTTCCCAGCACTATGAAATCTAGGAAGTAGAAATGAATATTTGAAGTCAGTACCACCTTGATTTCACAATAGTTCTATGATTCATATATATCCTATATTCATCATATGGGTCTTATTTTCTTTTTATAAGGACAGCCAAGAGTACTGGCAATAGCCAATATTGTCGAAGTGTGTATGGGACCTCCCTGGTCAACAACTAACAAAATAGCCTATTCTTGGCATTGGCCTATTTATTTGTTAGCCTGATGTGTCTTGTAAGGCCATTGTATCCCATTTATAAGATAAGTATAGGAAACTTTTATGTTATCTATCTATCTATCTATCTATCTATGTGCATGTGTGTGTATGTGTATGTTTGTGCTTCTTTTATATGCATGTTATATATGCACTGACTTTTATCTCCCTTTAAGGAAGCACTGCCCCCATGGTCCTTACCTACTTTCATGATTTCCATGCACTTCTCAATTAAAAGATATATAAATAAAAATTCAAAGTTAGCATTCATATATGAGAAAGAACATTTGATGTTTCCCTTTCTGCATCTGGATTAAATCATTGAGGATTGTTGCTTTGACTTCCAATGATTATCCAGTCAAGCATTTATTCTCATTTTTTAAAAAGGTTATCATGAATAAAAATTATGGATATTTTAGAATCTCATTTTAAATACTTATTTATTATTTTCATTTTAATGTGTATGACTTTGGATGGGTCTTGTGCATGGTTAAACCATTGTTGTAAGTTTATATGAGTCAGATCTCATGAGACTGTAGGACTCTTTCCATATGATCATCCACCTCCTCCCTAGATCTTACACTATTTCCTCTCCATCTTCCAAAATGATCCCTGGCCCTGGATGGGAATCCTCTCCAAGGACTCAAACTCTACATACTCTTATTCTCTACAGTTTGGCGATTTTTGTCATTTTGTCTTCCAGGCCATCTGTGGCATGAGAGAGTTTCATTGATGAGAATAAAAAGTTGTGTTTTTTAAAGGGTGATACTCTAGATAAGCTGATTAGAGCCCAGTGGTTGAACTTGTACTGAAGATTGTCTGGAACACAAACTTGATATGATAGGCCTTTACAAAAAGGACAGAATGTATTAATTCCAGTGTGTTGGGGCTATGGGTGGGTGTCATTAAGGAAGGGGTTATAATGATGATTAAGATGTTCTGTATGGAATATACAAAAATTCGATAAAAATTTTGGAAAAATTACTGGGCCTATTATCTACCTTTTTCTCATTTTCTTATTAGCCCTGTTTATTTTCCTTCTTTTCTTTTGTGATGTTTCCTCTCACTTCCACTAATTTAGTTTTTTTTCAAATTGAGAGGAATTTGTTCATTGTTTTACATAATTAACGTGTTCCTTCTCAGTGATAGCTCATATAATAGTTATTGACAAGACTCACATTTTCTCCTCATTTTATGCACTGAAATTATTTAGACAATTATTTTCTTTTATCTTGCTAGAACTGAAAAGAAGTAAGTCTGATGTCCTTAGCAATAACAATAGACCCACCAACCCGGGAAAATACATTAGGATAAATGAATTTCTGATGTTCCTATAATTTCTAAGGCAAGTCCCACTTTACTTTTCCATAAGTAGGTATTTGCATAATTATCTTTAAGATAAATTTCTAAGGCAAGTCCCATCTTTACTTTTCCATAAGTAGGCATTTGTATATTTATCTTTAAGATAAAGAGTCATATGACAAATTTTGTTCATAATAATTACATTTATTACTGATTTCATATTGTTAGATTAGTAGAAAAGATTGGGTAAAGAAAACTCCTCCTGGTCAAGAGAATAGAATCTCAGGTCTGGGGGGAAACTAACATTCCATTTGGGCTGGGTAAATCACCCAGGCAAGAAAACAATGTTAAGAAGGAAGTTCTCTTTAAGCCATGCTAAAAAAAGAGGCAAAATAATCAGTGATTTAATGGCATAATACACTTTTCCTTACCAGAATTCTACCCCTAGCACAGTAGCTTACCAGGCAACAGCCTTGCAGCATTTTAAATCTAGTTTTGCTAGATTTTTCAGAAAAGCATAACCTTTCCTTTTCTTTCTTCTGTCTCTTTCTAAACGTGATTTACCTAACACTTTGGGTTTTCTTACTCTTTATGTAAAGCACCCCTACCCACCATGTGGCTATGTATCTGCCATGTATCTGGTCTCTATGCCAGCTTGAATATTATGTGTATTCCCCGTTCTCTCCTCCACTGTCTCCTTCGGGTACCAGGTGAGATTTACAGTTTATCTGCCTGGGGGATGTTCTTTGAAACTTTAATTAAATTGTCATCAAATCCATCTGTGAGACCATTTTTAAATTATTTTATTATTAGGACTATTAATTTCAAGAAGATATCCTTATTTCTGTATATCACCTGACAATTGCAAAGGAAACTGTGTTAAAAATAACAGTACATTTAAAAGGTACATGTTTTGTATATCTGTCAAATGATCAGGAAATTAATGATATTTTAATATCAAAATAAATTTTCTAATGTGATTATTTCATGTTTCAGAGATGAGTATAATTATTTTCCATCTTTCAAATAACATTAGCATTTATATTTATTCTCTAAAGGTTTCATAAGTGAGAAAATCGTTATGCATGTGTGTGTGTGTGTGTGTGTGTGTGTGAATCTTTCCTCCTCACAATTATGAAACAAGGAGAAAAGTCATCCCCTAGAGGGTTCTTAGTCTCATTCATAGAAGAATGGACCCAAATGGAAGCTTTAGGACAATTTTATTAGAATTAAAACAAAATCCTCAGGGCAGGCAAACTCAGAATATCAGGAGCTGACTTAAGGAGGAGAATGGAAGGGTGAATGAGGCCATGCAGGCTTAGAGGCCTGCATGGAGGTCAGACAGGTGGCTGACTGGCAGCCACATGGAGGGAAGAAGGAAGCTTTGGAGCAAAAGCAAAGATATAAAGATGATACGGCAGCCCCAATAGTTAAAGAATGCATATTTAGAAAAGGGATATGAAGAAGAAAATGAGAGAAATTATACTTTAGTGGACAGACTTACATGTCTGTGGCTATGTCTGGAAACACTGCATTAGTAGATGTGATTTCTGACAGGAAAAGTTCACTATCTCTGAAAAAGTTCAGTGTCTCTTTAAGGCACTAAGTATTCTCTGCATCTATTTAGCATTACTTAAGGTGAACCTACCTTCCTGGGCGTGGTATTATGATCAGGGGATTAACCGATGAAACTGGAAATGTGGGCCTGTCAACAGATAGACTAGAGATTGTATAGTATTGACCAGTTAATCTGAGGAGGGTTTTGCTCAACATTTGGATAATTTTAAGTAATTGTTCACAGAAATGAGAAGTTAATTAATACAATGTATGTCCATAAATTTCAAAACATGTGTAGGTTTGTGTAACCATCACGACAACATACAGAACAATATTTTTACTCAAAAATTTCCCTAATTCTATTCCTGAAAGATATCTTTGAAATCCATATTTAAGCTTATATATCACAAATATGGTAAAACAATAAATGTAATGAAGATGTATGAGTCAAAAATATAACACAGAATTGAACCCAATCTATAACTAAATACTTCTCCTTTAGTGATTTTAAAGTACACATAGAAATAATGGGATAGAAAGGTATTTTTATTTAAGAAAAAGACTGAATTTAAGATAGATTTATTTGGAGAATAGTAGTGATTGTAGGCATGAATAATACTGCCCCACAATCATTAATACCAATCAAAGATAAATAATTGTCAATAAGATATTCAATATGATTACCATTTATTTGAATTATCTTTTTCTTAATGAGATGTGCTTGAAAGGTGATTTTCATCTTCTCATCAAACATATACGTTTCATTACATTTATTTATTTATTTATTTAGTTAGTTAGTTAGTTAGTTAGTTAGTGTGTTATATCCATACATGTGTAAGTACACTGTGTCCTACACTGCCCACAGGTGTCAGACAAGGGTGTCAGTGTGATAGCGATCTGACCTAGGTAAGTACATTTTGTTTTAGTGACTCCATCTTAAAGACCGAACTCCAGGCCAGGACAAGTCCAGGAAGAGCCAGTTGGTTACCTTGCCCTTCAATCTCCTCTCTAGGATGTCTTGTGACCACCTATCTACCTTGTCTTTTGTCACTGTTTTACAATTGCCTGCAGTCAACCTACTTGTTATCTTAGCAATCCTGCCAGCAATCCTGCCAAAGAGAGGAATTGCAAATTTTGTCTGACTGGAATTTATCAAAATAATAACAATAGGAGTAATAATAATAATAATAATAATAATAATAATTTACCAGAGAATCGTATTTGCCTTTATAAGCCTAATGTGTCTCTGAGTGGGGCTGTACCCTCCCAATCCTGACCTGGGCTAAAGTCCTGGCCAATCCAAATTAAAAACTCAATTTGGCTATTTAGAACCTAGAGTGTGTGTGCTCCCTTTTCCTACCAGTGGAGCTACTGAACTTTATTAGTTGCCATTTGGGTGTTGGGATTTGAACCCTACTCTGGAAGAATAGCCAGTACTTTTATCCACTTTCCAGTCTCATGTTCCACTACTTCTGAATGAGATAGAAGTCACTGAACAGTGGGTATTCATTTATATTACAATTTAATTTGAATTTGTTTTGTAAAAAGTATATTGATTTATTCATAAAGACAGTTTTTAATCGACACAAATACAAATAGTGTTTTAAAAAGCTAATTGTTACTTTTAGAACCCTCTCCTGAAAGAATAAACTAACAAACTACATATTTTCATTTACTTATAGAAATTAATCTGGGGCTAGAGAGATGGCTCAGTAGTTAATAACACTGACTGTTCTTGCAGAGGACTTCATTCAGTTCCCAGCAGCCACAGGGTAGCTAACAATCACTTCTAACACCTGTTCCAGAGGTCCAATGCCTCAGCGGGCAGTGCACAACACAGTGCATTTACACACATGCAGGCAACACAGTCATACACATAAAATAATAAAGAAAGTATTTTTTAATTAATCTGTGCTAAAAAGATATATTAGAAGTACATATCCCCTCTTTTCTGCTAGACGAAGCCATGAAGTAGATTTTGTTCTGTTTTCCTTCATTCTTTCCACATACTGATCTAGACTAGTAATGTCAGTTGGATGATGAGAAGACGGAAACCTAAGAAGTTTAGCAAGCCCTGCTCTATTTGAGTGGTCTTCAATCACATGTTCATGTGATGTTCATGCCAAATTCTTTCCAGAAAGTATCATTGTACATTTCATCAGCAATCTTCTTGATCATGTATAGAGTTTTACGGACAAGCTTCTTCCTAATCACCTTAAGCAATTTATGTTGCTGAAGAGTCTTATGGGAAACAATCAGGGGGAGATCATCTGAGTCCACAACACCCTTGACAAAATTAAGGTATTTAGGCATCATATCATGGAAGTCATCTGTAATGAATATTCGGCGCACATACAGGTTAGTAAAAATCACTTTTCTTAGATCCATATTCATCGAACAGACCATGAGGAGCAGATGTGGGTACAAGTAAAATTGATTTGAGTCTTCTCCATTTGTCCAGCGGCTTTTGAAGAAGGGCTATGAGGACATTTATCTGACAGAGCCTGTGGATGAGTACTGCATCCAAGCCCTCCCTGAGTTCGATGGGAAGAGGTTCCAGAATGTTGCCAAGGAAGGAGTGAAGTTCGATGAAAGAGAAGACTAAGGAAAGTCGTGAAGCAACTGAGAAGGAATTTGAACCTCTGCTCAACTGGATGAAAGACAAAGCCCTGAAAGAAAACATTGAAAAGTGTCACAGTGCCTTACAGAGTTCCCCTGTGCTCTTGTGGCCAGCCAGTATAGATGGAGTGGCAACATGGAGAGAATCATGAAGGCACAAGCATACCAAACGGGCAAGGACATCCCTACCGATTACTACGCCAGTCAGAAGAAAACACTTAAAATTAATCCCAGACATCCGCTGATCAAAGACATGCTTCGACAGGTAAAGGAAGATGAGAATATCAAAACAGTCTTAGATTTTGCTGTAGTTTTGTTTGAAACAGAAACTCTTCGGTCAGGATATCTCCTGCCAGATACCAAAGCATATGGAGATAGAATAGAAAGAATGCTTCGCCTCAGTTTACAAATTGACCCTGAAGCACAGGTGGAAGAACCAGAAGAGCCTGAAGACACAGCAGAAGATACAACTGATGACACAGAGCAAGATGAGGAAGAAGAGATGGATGCAGGAACAGATGAAGAAGAATAAGAAACAGCAAAGGAATCTACAGCAAAAAAAGATGAATTGTAAATTATATTCTCACCATGGATCCCATGTGGAGAGGGAATATGAATTTTTTTTTTGAGAGAGAGAGGCTTGTTTTGGATGCTCCCCCAAACCTTCTTCCCTGAACTGTAAAATGCTGGGATCCTGGGTCACAGGAAGTGGGTTTTTTAGTTGAAAAATTTTTAACATTCCTCATGGATGTAAATTTGTGCTATTTAACTGACTATTGGTGTAAAAATCTTGTCATGTGTATAAAATAAAAAATACCCCAAATTAAAAAAAAAAGTACATATACCATGCCTTCAGACAGCACTGCATTTAACATTATATTAAGGACTATTCTTAGTGACTGATTCTCATTGTTTTTTTATAAGGTCAAATTTTACAGTGGTCTTCATTTTGTAATTTAGTCACCTCATGTACATTTAGGCAGCAATATAAGATTTGTGGTTACATTCTATCACACATAGAGTTTATTTGCTCCCACAACTATTAAGCTGCTGCTCAGCTTTTTTTCATTCTACTAAACCTTCAGTCTGACAAAATCCTTTGAAACTACTAATTTTAATATAAATGAAGTAGCCAAGACAAAGATAATAAATTTGAAACCAGCATCTTGACCCAATGAGGCACAAACTGCAATGTCTTAATCACTCCATCATTATCATATATATGATCCATCTAACAGAAGATTATTTTGTTTTAACAGAAGATAAAATTTTTTTATTGTTGTGGGTCATCTGCATTTAAATGGATACATTATTAAGAAAACATTCACACCACAGGGTAGCATTTTTCTTGTAGTGAATGTAGATTTAATGTATTTTATCCTTTTCATCTAAAGAATCTAGATTCCCACACATTGAATAATACTTGTCAGATGTTCAAGCATTCTGAAAGAAGAAAGCTAGAAAACAGTTCCTTTTAAAATTTGATTTAGACTGTTGGAGCTCAGAAAATGATATCCCTAAGCCAGTGCTACAAATACACCGTATGAACCAGTTTTTCTCTGACATTCTCCTGCTTTCCTATCTATCTCTCATCCACGCTCTCCCCTGAAACAATCAATGGAAAACAAAAATTTCTTATTCTCCAAAGCAGGCCATAAAAGCTATTACCTCCTTTCTCCAATGGTAGCCATGAAACCAAAAAGCTCATCAAAATTTCAACCTTCCTCTCCCTTTCTATGTAAGAGCCAATGATGAAGAAATTCTCTGACCTGCCTCTTTTGATTGTAAATTACAAAACCCCATTTCGAAAGAGGTATAGACCACACTGGGTAAGAAGGTGTACTGTACTGAAGACCATGAAGAGCCTGTACAGATAGATTTGCCTTGATTTTCTGACTCTGCCCATATTATTAGATCTTATCCTTTTATCTGTACAAGGATGCCATATAAATGGATCATCTTTTAGGTCTTTAGGTTGAAAGATCTTGTGTCACCTAGAACTGTGATCAAACAAATCTATACTACTTTATTATTTATCAGTTGATAATTTACATTAACAGATGCAAACATTTAATCTTTAGAGGGACACATTGAATTTCCTTATGAGATAAATGCACTGGATATGGCTTATTAATTTGCATGGTTTTCCTACTTAAAAAAAAAAAAAAACGGGCGTGGTGGCGCACACTTTTAATCCTAACACTTGGGAGGCAGAGGCAGGCAGATCTTTGTGAGTTCAAGGTCAGCCTGGTCTACAATGTGAGTTCCAGGACAGCTGGGGCTACAGAGAGACTCTGTCTCGAAAAGACCCAAAAAAAAAAAAAAAAAAGAAGAAGAAGAATACTAAATTCTTAGAATAAGTTTTTGTTAGGGGCATTTTCAGCATTTGGAAGTTGTGTGAATTAGACGTAGTTAGGAATAAAACTAACAGTAGATAATGTGTGAAATGTTTTAACCTTAAAATGTTTAAGCCAGGCAATCCTGTGGTGTGCTCTGTCATATAGGAATCTTAATATTCATATTCTAAAAAAAGAGAGAATATAAATTCTTTTTACCTGAATGCAACTTTACTGTTAAAATGTGACTATCTAAATGTGCTTTGGAATTAACCTATAGTTTATTTTCAAAATTCATAATTTTAATTTATGTGTGGAGTATATATATGAATATTTTGGAATAATATAAAATCAAAGGGAACAAAAAGAGAGAGAGAAACCTATTCAAAGAACTGACCAAAACAGTAAACTTGTGCATCGAAAAGGTTATAATGTAAGACCCAAATCTAGCTTTACCCTTGAGAGACCCCTGAGTGAGAGACTCTGAGACGAGACTCACTAGAAAAGCAAGGGGTTTATTACTCAGGTGCACTGGGGTCTGCCTGTTCAATGGGGAGGGGCGAACCCTGGGCAATCTCTGCATGCAGGTTTTACACACTTAGAGCAGGGCAGGAATAGAACCCCGGTCTCCTGTGTGACAGGCAGGGATACACAGCATGCTTGGGACTGCAGGTGGCTTGAAGCCAGGGCCCTCAGGGTGGGTCTTCCTGGAATTATAACTGACTGTGGTTTTCTGTTATTTGCTAACCTAGGGAGGGGTTGCTATTTGTTAAACTATTTCACAAAGTGGAAAATTCCACTGGCCTCTTTCTGTCCCTTCATTCCCCACTTTTCTAGTAACAGCTCCAATCCTGGAGCAGTGGATCATCAGCCCTTAAGGGGGAGTGTTTTTGCCTTAGGTGGTGTGGATCAAGTTGGGTATAATGTGTCCTTAAGGTCATTAGCTGAATTGCCCCCAATCTTTCTCTCATAATGGTGACTAACCTATTCAGTATACATAGTCCCAGGGTTAGTAATAGAGCAACCAGAAGAACAAATTCACTGGCAGGTCCAGGAAGACTTCAGCTCTCAGCTGAAAAAGAAACTGGCTCCTTTTGGGGGTCTTGACCCTAAACTGCCTAGCCAATTTTTAGCTCCTACTCTTATCACATTACCCTCTGAGGAGTTATCCCATTTGCCAAGAGGGAATTTTGGCGTGGACCGCTCTGACTACTTCCATGCTGAAAAGGGGCATAGAAGGTGGCGACTGGGGTACACCTGCTCAGCGGATCTATCTGAAAGATGCCCAAAAGTATAGTAATACACAAAATCCTTGGCCAGTGCCTGTGAAAGTGTGAGTAGCTAAGTACATTTTCTAGACAGGGAACCAGGAAAGGAACAGGGTGAATTAAATGTCCAACTTAAAAGTCCTTTAGAATTTCTCAACAACGGCTTCCGAAGCATCCATTGAGCATTTGGCTATGGTGTCTGGACTCAGGTTCTGCTTTCCAAGAAGTTTCAATAGCCATGGTGTGAGTTTCCCTTAGGTTGTTGCTTAAAGAGAAAGAGGAAATTTTATTATTTGGTAACAACAGATCTCATATGACTTTAAATGACTTAAAATCTAGTGTTTGGAGGTACAATCTTTCAGACTTTAAAGGAAATATAATGATTACTTATCTTTTGGTTATACTTTTCCTCTTGGGTGTCTAAGTCCATACAGTTAGCCCAGATTAACCATCTTTTGTTTTCTCAAGGTCAGTTGAGGATCTGGTCTTCGGGGACCACTCAGACCTTTTGGGGGGAGACGCTTCTGGCTCCTCTCTCTTTTTTTTTTTTTCATTTGCCAGTTCCATCCACTCGAGGACAAAATCCATCTACACAGGGACAAAGTCAGGTCTTTCTAGACCAGGCTTTCCTTTTGAAGACTTTCCTCTTTACAGACTGGACACTGGCTACAGTCCCGTTTATGGGTCTCCAAGACCTCCCTGCCTAGGAGGACTGGTGACTCACAATTGCAGGACATTTCAAGAGATGTCCCCAGACATAGTTCTCCAGACTGGTTGACCTCAGAGGGCAAAGAACAAAATTGTACCTTAGGTCCCTCAGCCGAATTGGTATGGGCATATAAGTATGGTAGTTATCCACCCAGAAAGGCTAAGTTACACCAGGCCAACACCTTCAATTACTATATAATATTCTAGATAAGGCTTGGAAAAAAGTTCAAGCAGCCTTGTAAAATACTGACTGGAGAAGGGACTTAACACCATACGTTAAGCAATCATAACCCGCAATATCAAATTAAACAATTTCAGGCTTATTTTAAATGTAAAACTGTTCACTACAGTTATTGCAAATGGGGGCAATCCTTTTCTTTTTCAGACCCTTCATTCTGGTTTATAGTTTTCCCAGAAAGACAGGAGTTGTAACACATATCAGAAGACTGGAAATAAACAGATAATGATTACCGAGCCCATCCTGACTGTCTTCTTCTCGACTGCATGCAGCTGGTTCAGGAAGAAAGAATCTAGCCTTTTGAGCCAAATTATCTGGTTAGGTTAAAGGAAATATCAAATAGCAAATCTTGCAAGAAACATAAAGTACATTTTTCAGTAGCCATAGGTAACCCATTTGCCTGTGCCCATTTAATCCAAATCTGTAACAGGGAGTCAGGTCCAAGCCAGGAGAGGACTGAAAATTAACACCTCTGTGTATTCACAATTCTATTCAGGCCACTAGTAAACTAGCTTGAGTGTTTATACAAATTTAATTTAATACAGGTATCATCATTTTTCTATACCTTGAAAGGTTGGACAAAAAGTGAACACTCTTAAACAAACCTTGACTAGATATACATTTCGATTTTTAAACTGGTTGACTGAACCTTACAAATTTAAGCTTATTTATATACTGTCCTTTTTACCTGTCACAATAAACCTACTCAGACTTTTATCACTTGCATACTTTTTCATCATCTTCACATAAATCCTTATTAAAAATACCTTTTTATCATTTTTTCCTTTTATATCCTTTTATTACACTGAATAACCGTTAATTGTGCAGATTTACTAAGTAATTAATACTTATTTCCTGTGTAACAAGATGGGACAGTTATCTCAAATACAATAGTTTGAAAAATCACAGAAATGTTCAATAAAAATTGAGCTCTTAGTTTCGAATATCTCAGGACTAAACACCCTCCATATCCACCCAGGCAACCATGCCGCTTGCTTTATAGCAGGGATGCAAATGGTCAATGACAACTTCACACAGCAACATTTTTTGAATATTTATTTATTTATTTATTTATTTATTTATTTATTTTTTATGTGTATGAATGTACTGTCTGCATGTAGGTTTGTGTACCCGTGTCGTGCAATGCCACAGAGGTCAGAAGAGGGTGTCAGATTCCCCAGGAACTGGAGTTCTCCTGGAATTGGAGTTAAGGACGGTTCTCAGCCCCCATGTGGGTGCTGGGGATCGAACCCGGGTCCTCTGTAAGAGCAATCAGAGCTCTTAACCGCTAGGCCATCTCTCCAGCGCCCCGCCAGGCAACTTTTTTAAACTTTCCTACTGGGCCAAAGACAATGTCTATAAGGATTCGAGTAGCTCTGTCAGGCCTCCAACAGCAGATTTTGAAGGTCCTAAATTCTGCCCTTCCTTCCCAGATACAATGTCAGACACATAAAATCTGTAATTTTACATTTTACATTTTGGAATATGGAAGAATATTTTAAATACTTTCAAGGCATTAATTTATTAAAATGTTCTCTGTCAAGATTTCACATTAGCTTAAAATTCAGTTCAGTTTTTATATGTCAATGAGGTTGCCACCTCAATGCCACACTTACACACACAAAAAAAAAAACAAACAAACAAAAAAAAACTTTTCCATCAGTCAATGTGACCAGCATCCATATTGAGAGACCCATGGTCAGCCTCTGTAACCAACTAGATGTTAGTACTTATCTCATACAAAGTAACAGCTCCTAACTCAAACTCAATGGAAAAGGAGTGAAACTCTGCAGAGTGCATTATTAAGAAGAGGGAATGTTTAACCATTTTAGCTCACATGACAGTTTACTTGATATCAAGTAAATAAATCATTAGCATTAGATGCAAGTCTATTCATTTAAACAGCTCCATGAAACAAATATGCTTAACTAGTTTCAAACCCAAAACTTTAGCACTTTGATGAAAACTCTAAATTAGAGATGAAAACCTAAAACAGAGTAAAACATGACTCTTAAGTTTGTAACAGTACTCAGAAATTCTACAGTAATGATCTCTGCACCTAAAGACTTAGCAGTGCTAGGATTAAAGGTGTGGTCAACCACACCAGGCTGGGGAACTTCCAGGAGTGGTGAGACCAGCAGACCAGCAGGACACCAGTTCAAACACAGGGAGGTAAGTTTGCTTCCTGAAAAGAGGAGGGTGGTGGGGGAAACAGATAGGAAGCACAATAAAACCCATTAGTTACCCCAGGAAGAGTAGCTCTGCCACCCTGGAGGCAAGAAACAGGGCTGGGCCAGCAGGTCATTCTGGTATCAGTTCTCCACCCAAACCAGATCAAGATATCCACACGTCTTAGTCACCTGAGTGCTGGAAGAGAGTAAGGAAAGATTTTTTTTTAAGTACCCAAGTTATACCACTAAAATATTTATATTTCTGATTAGGCATGTCAGAATAAGATTTTAATAAGTATGAGGGCTTAAAGCACTTACAAACTCCAAATAGGTTCTTATCCATAAGCTGAACTGAGCTTCATAGTTTAAAAAGACTCAAACACACACATTCAAAATATCAGGAGCCTGGGGCAAGAGCCTGCTCTAACATCTTAAAGTAATCACAATAATTTTTTTGTTGTTTGTCTTTTTTTTTTTTTAAGACAGGGTCTCCCTGTAGCTCTGGCCATCCTGGAGACCAAGCTGGCTTTGCACTCACAAAGATCTGCCTGCCTCTGCCTCCCAAGCATTAGGATTAAAGGCCTGTGCCACTACGCCTGGCTTAAAGGCGGTTCTTAGCCACCTGTGGGTACTGGGATTCAAACCCCAGTCCTCTGCAAGAGCAGTCAGCACTCTTAACCACTGAACCATCTCTCCAGCTCTGTCTGATACATCACAAAAATCTCTAACCCGCCTTTTTCCTCATCGGAGATTCAGAATAGTCTTCTCCCTCTTCTATTAGTAAAAAATGCACAATTCTGGTCCCTTGTTCAGCCTTTCCATAACTTCTCTGCCTAGAAAACATCGACACCTCCTCCCGGTGCAGGGACAGTAAGCCCCAGCCACCACAAACATGCACATTCATCTTGCCCACATCCCTCTTACAGGCTCCAATATGCTTGATGCATCCTTTTACTCAAAAACAACTCTCACTCACACCTAAGGCCCAGCCCAATGACCAGATGGGATTGGGAGTAAGGCAGGAGGGACCTTAAGCACCTGCTCAATGCCAAGAGCTATTTCAATGGGGGCAGCTACCAGGTATTATTTATTTTCTCTAACCCCACGTCGTTTACTTCAGGTGGAAAATTACCAATTATCACATACACATGTGTAATTTCCAAGCATGTGGAAATTACCAACACTCACACAGATGCTTTCTCTTTTTCTTTTCAAGACAGGGCCTCCTTCAGCAAATTCCACCGGTGGGTGCCACCACCAGCAGCTCCAAGGGGCAACAAAACTGCCATACCCAAAACAAAACTGGCCCAAGGATCCATTTCCAGCCCTGAATTTGATCCACAGAGGTCTCAAAAAGATAATTCCAAAGCAAGCAACTTACCTTTTTGAAAATAAACACAAACCAAAATAGGGTCAACTATTTTGACAGTCAACTCTAAGGCTGATTCCTACAAACAATTACCACCTGTTGTGTAGCATTTGGGAGGCTAAGAGACAATAAATTTAGAGATGTCTACAGTATCCAAATTTTAGGCCTTTAAATGCATCTTTAAATATCAATTTTTAAACCTTGCACATGCATATCTAGTCTGACATGCCAAAATGAAATCATTCTGTGCACATAAAGGATTGAAACTTGAAGTCGCCACCTTGTTTGACAGAACCAACATGAGACAAATACAATAAATGAATCACAAGCACACACACACACACACACATGCATGCACACAAACTTAGATGTATAACAAGCTACATGAATCTTTGGCACACGGTTACCATAAACACAAGACATAGATACCTCCTTTAAATTAGGGTAGATTTAGAATTTCCCATCCTGAGATCCCAGAAAATGAGAATGAAAGCAATCTCAGAGAAACAAGGTGAAAGCAGCAGACAGAATAAGGGCCCAACAACAAAGACTATGCAGACACAAAGAGAAGCAACGCTGTGCGAAGTGCATGGAGCCAACCCTGTCAGCCCCAGAGCCAGAAATCCGGTGTCAGAAATCCGGAACCCTCTGCCAGCCAACTCACCCCATATGTGGGTGACCGAACAAAAGGTTTGGAATTTTCCTTTGAGGATTTCTAGGCCTTCCCCCCAGGTCAAATCTCTCACATCCTTCCAAAGGTGGATTAACAAATCAAGGGGGTAGAGGCTTTCTGTCCCATGTCCAAAAAGATCATCAGTCCAAGTCCACAGAAACTTACACAAATTGACACAGATATCAACCATCCCTGCCTCCAATGGAAGATACAACACAAAGATTAAACTAACACAAACAACACAGATATCAACCATCCCTGCCACAAATGGAAGATACAACACAAAGATTCACTAGGTAGACACCTATTCACTCTAGTACCAGGCACTGACCGGTCCCTTCCAGACTCAGCCCATAGACACTGACTGGTCCCTCCTTGACTCGGTCTCCAGGCTGCTTGGCCGAGAAAGTCTCCACTGAAGCCCAGACCACAGGAGAGTCATTTCCACCCTCTTGCCAGAACTGGAGCATCCTCCAGATTCCTTACAGATGGAGGCAAAACCTCCCAGGTAGTTCGTGAGAAGACCGAAATTCAGAACAGATACAAACAATTAAACAAATGCCAAACAGGACAGGCACAACCGTGGTACCTGCTAGGGCCCAATCTTATTCTTCCAAAATTCGTCTAGGCATCCCCACAGGGGGTCTCAATCCCCTGCCAATGCACAAGATGCAAGGCCCTAATCGAGCCTTACCCTTGAGAGACCCCCGAGTGAGAGACGCGGAGACACGCTTTGCTGCAAAAGCAAGAGGTTCATTACTCCAGTGCACTGGGGTTCGCCTGTATAATGGGGAGAGGCAAACCCTGAGCAATCTCTGCATACAGGTTTTATACACTTAGAGCAGGGCAGGAATCAAACCCCGGTCTCCTGCGTGACAGGCAAGGATACACATAATACTTGGGTCTGCAGGTGGCTTGGAGCCAGGGCCCTCAGGGTGGTTCTTCCTGGAATTATAACTGACTGTGGTTTTCTGTTATTTGCTAACCTAGGGAGGGGTTGCTATTTGCTAAACTACTTCACAAAGTGGAAAATTCCACTGGTCTCTTTCTGTCCCTTCAATAAAAGACTGAGAAAAAGATGCAAGACAGGACTTAACGTGTATGAGAGACTCCACGAGCTGTGGTGGGGGTGGGGAGGGTCATGAGGGGTGGGCATGGATAGTGGAATGAGTCTAAATTTGATTAAGAAATATTTTATGAAATGCTCTCAATAAAAATTAAAAAGTTAAAAAAAAAATTTAAGCCAGACATGGTGGCGCACTCCTTCAGTACTATCACTTGGGAGGCAGAAGCAGGTGGATCTCTGTGAGTTTGTGAGGTCAAGGCCAGCCTGGTCTATGTAGTGAGTTCCAGGAGAGCTGAGACTGACTACAAGGAGATCTTGTCTAAAAAAGATTAAAAAAAAATAGCAAATGTTAAACTTAGCTCAGCAAGTAGCCTGCTTCAGCTTAGGGCTGCTTTAAAGATAAGCACTCAGTACTAGGAAGGCAACAGATGGGGCTCACCAGTGTCCAAAAGACTGACCATACTCAATTGATTAGGTGGCCAGAGGCAGCACGGACACAAGGACCTGATAACCAGTCTTGGGTCCCCCACCTTGATCAAGGTGTGACTCCAGGAACGATAACCACCTGCTATGCAGGGGGCACCATAGGCACAAGCCTGAGATTAACACCTGAAACCCAGTGCATCCCACATACCCAACTGAGGCCTATTTAAACTGGGAAGTGTAGAGTGACTTTGCTCTCACTCCCCCTAGGGGAACCTCTCAGCTGAGAACACTTGGACATGCTGCCGACCAGTGACACCAGTTTGCCTGAAGTGTATGCTGACCCTGCTGGCCACTACTGCTGCCCTGACCTGTCTGCCTGAGCTGCCACAGTCCCGGTCTGAGAGAGATCCACTTCAGCTAATTAACCTGCTTCTTGGAACTTGCTAGCATGGACTCCCTCGGTTTGTTCCAAGAGGCTAAGAGAATGCCATGTTGGTGAGCAGCCTTGGGAAAATAGGCTAGAACAGGAAAGAATTAGAATTATAAAATTAACCTGTGTGGGGATTAATAAAATTAGATTGTATTATAATATTTGTATCCTAGATTCCTTTGGACTTAGCCCATGCTAGTCCATGCTCATGGCAGATTTTCAGCATTAGATCTATGTTTCAGACAACAATCAATTTCTATTACTACTAATACCAATGTAGAATTTTCAAACTAAAATTTCTTTCAATACTAGTACCACCTTGAATTTCCAAAATTGTGGAATTTCAAATTATAATTCTTTCAGGTAATGATGGACTTCTAAACAATATTAAAAAGACATCGGTTTGTAACCCTATTTCAGAAAAATAAACTCATTTTATTTGATTATGAAAATGTTTCAAAGATATTAAAGATTAATTGTTGATGTAGGAAGGAATTTGATTTTGCTTTAGATTTTCATAGGCATCCCCACTTTTGTGATTTCCACTGAAAGGATTCTAACAAGACACACAAAATATTTTGTAAAAAACAGGTGATCTTTATTATGAAGCACTCTCCAGGGCTGAGAGTGACCATTGGTCAAAGAGTCTAGTCCAAAGCAGAACATTTCCAAGGAGAAAGAGTGAGAAATGGGACCGTGACTCTGTACATGCTCTCGCCTGGAAAGGAAATCCAGAAGTTGCCTTTATTATGCAGTTTACCTGATGGGAGAGGCTAACTGAAAAACTGAGTCACAGGGAGACTCCCCTGATGCTTTCTGAGAACACAAATTGGGAACTCTAGGAGGCCAATGCACCATGTTGGAGGAGAAGCAATGGGGCATATGTAAGCCAGCCACACTCTTGCCATTTTGTCACCATGGGCAGAGGGCATCGGGTTCCTGCCAGGACTCTGGGTGTCTGTGAAAGAAAAGTGAATAGCTGCGTGGATAGTGATATTCTGCACTTATCACTTTGTAGGTAAGCCTGAATAAACTTCCAAAATTAAGATTGGAGAGTCTGCTGCTTTTTTGCCTGGTAACTGAGTAGAGAAGTGGGGCTAGGACAACAGATGTGGGCAGTATCTCCTGGGAGGGAATCTCTGCAACACTATTTAATTCTCAGATCATATTATCTATGACTCAGACAATCATAAGAGTCCTTTGATTTCATGATAACTGGGATGGTTATGATTTGCCTACCTTGCAATATCAGTAGTCTATATATAGGTAGAGGTTAAGGTATAGCCCTGTGAGGATTGCAACACTGTTTTTCCTTTCAGAGGTGATAATGACCAACACTGCAGGATTGCAGGAAGGGTTGAAGATAATTTGAGCCTTCATTTTTGTCAATAGGTTTCTGCTCAATAAAGGGAGAGGACAGTTGCAGCATATTGGAATAGTATAGTTAAAGAGTAAATTATTTCACATACAGAATAAAGCAAGTGTGAAACTTTAGGCCACTGGTGTCTCATTGATGCTCATATCCTGACAAGATTTGGAAGCTAATTACCCAGAATACAAGATAGGAATAGGTAAGAGGAGCAGCTATTAAGGAGAAAATTCATGATCCTGTTTGTGACTGGAAGATTTACCTAAGGCTCCATCCCATTGATGGAGATGTTCAAGTCCATATTCAACTAGAGCAAATGTTTATTGGTAAGTAACAGTATCTGGTGACTTTGTTGCCCTGGGCTGTAAGCTACCCTTTGCCCTGTCTTATCATATTCATGGCATGGAATATTGGAAGAATATAATTTCTCTTCTTACCAGCAGACATAGCATTTCTATGTCAATATAGTTCCTCCAGAACAGGGACCATTGCAATTTTTTTAAGCTTCTAGTTAATTCTACACAAATTCTATATGCTTTTGTTGTTGTCTTAATTCTTTGGTAACTGTATCCTGGGTTTGCTCTGTCAGTACCTCCTATAGTTCCCAGCTGTAGAAACAGATCAGATATTTTTATGTTTAGTTCACCATCATTGGAAGTCTCAGGTCCTAATAATAATTTTTGCAATTTCCTTCTTTTCACCAGGAGCAGATTTAGTAAGGAATCTTTCATGAAGAATAAGATTTTACCTTTAAAAGAGGAGGGCCTTTTAGAGTAGACTGTCATGTTGTACTTAGGCAATTTAGAAAGGGTATATGAGTATAATTAAGTAAGGGCTGGAGAGATGGCCTAGCGGTTAAGAGTGCCAACCTCTCTTACAGAGGACCCGGGTTCAATCCCCAGCACCCACATGGAGGGTGAGAGCCATCTTTAACTTCAGTTCCAGGGGAATATGACACCCTCTTCTGACCTCCACAGTGTTGCATACTATAGGCGCACCAACCTACGTGCAGACAGTACACACATACACATAAAAAATAATAAATAATAATAAATTTTGACAAAAAAAGAGTGTAATTAAGCCTTTAGTGAATACTTGCCAGTTACTATTCATATCATTTCAATATCCAGCTTAAGGTTTCTGGTTATGCTATGCATAAATCTTTGTCTTTTAAACTAGAATGTGCCCAGTCATTTACAAAAGGCATTAAGAAGTCAAATAATTAGGCCATATATACCTCTTTCTTTTTAAGGTTTGGGAATCCAGTCCTGTGGATTGTGAATGATGTATCCAAGATACTACTCAACAGGAATCAAAGGACACTTATTCATCAAGAAAGGAAAGAACACAAAGAACTCAGAAAAACAGCCATTCAACTTAATCCTTATCAAAAATAGCACTGAATGACTGAGATAATTCCCTTCTGCTCAGAAGTCTAGCAGTATCATGAAGCATTCTGGTGTAGTATGTCTTGCCTGATTCTGGAATGACCATAATGGATGGACTCCAAGTTACATGACCAGAAGTGAGAAAATTAAGTTGCACAAATATATCTTAGAAATCAGGTGCAATGTGTCTTACCCAAAGAAGGTCTAAGTTCCTCATGCTTCCTGGAAAGCAAGTATACAGTGCCTTTCTTGATTTTACCATTTTTGTGTGAGAATAGTAAAGTTAAAATTGCTTCATTCAGATAAGACATAGTCTCCCTTCTTATAAGAAGCTGGAGAGATTGGAAGGAACACAAAAGGGAAGAGCATTGTACCTTGACCACAATGTCTCAGAAGATACAGAAGAATCTCTTTTTTCCATTTAGACACCAATTACTATATTTTTTTGGCAAAACACAAGCTTAAAAAAATACAAAAACTACAATTTGAATCTAGTATGACATTAATCTGATATAAGATATTGACCTATTTCATGGAGAAAAAGGACAACTTGACACTACAATTTGAAAAAGGCACCTTACTTAATATGGATTTATTAAGACACAGAAGAACAAGTGGATAAAATGTGGACTGAGCGGCTGCTGAGATTTTAGCCTCTTCAGAGTGTGAACTGCCATTATTGGACTACGCAGGCTGTGTCATGGAGGCCAGTGCGGGGGGATCAGGACAGGGTGCTGCTGGACCTCATTTGGGTAACCATGGGAGGGAGGGACCCCAGTGTGGTGCACAAGGGCAGGATTGATGGTTGTTTGGGCTTGCCAGGGAGGAGCCTTCAAACACTTCTTTAAGGAAAACATGACATCTTTTAGCAAAAAAAATAAAAAAAGAAAGAAAGAAAGAAAGAAAGAAAGAAAGAAAGAAAGAAAGAAAGAAAGAAAGAATATCCTCCAACTCAGGTGATATGTGTATGTACATTGGAGGACCAATATTTGATTATGTATATAGTATGTACTGGTTAGATGATGATTGAGACTATGTCGCTTCGAGATAGTAGAGACTGTTAGTTTATATCTAGAAGTAGGGCAGTGCGTTCGACTATTCATAAAATTGAAAGAAAGAAAGAAATTAATAGAAAAGAAACAGAAGATGGAAAAACCACCATGTTCATGGATTGGAAAATCAATAATTGGGATACCTGCAAGAAGAGAGGTAATAAGGCTCTGCTGTGGAAGACCTGATGTAAACATGGGAAAGATGTATTTAGACCGCACTTGCAAGTGAACAGTTGGTCTATGGAATACCAGAGAGTGTTACCAAAGGCCACTAAACCAATAAAGCAAATGTAGGTCTCCTTGAGTCAAGCAAGACTCCTCCATCAGCACCAGCTACACCTCACCTGCCTGGAAATGCTGTGCAGTAGTGACAGACATATGCCTGCATATTCCAAATCTAATTGGCTATTAACTCTCTCTTTGGGGAAATAACCCATGGCAGATGTCACAAGCTTAGATCCTCTAGTTTTTAGGACATGTTATAAGCCACAGTAAGACCCTGTCATATTTTATGGAAAAAACGTAATTCATGGATTAACATATCACCCAAACATCTGTGTCTATACCAAAGTAACCTACCATAACAATCAGTACTGTTTAAATACCTATATATCTAATTGCTTGTGCTTCATTATTAGGATTGAAAGGTTATTCCTGGACAAACTGTCAGCCTACGAAAGGAAACAACCAGAATTGACCAGAGTCCAAAACAACAGCTCCAGAGAAAGTAGACTGTTTTGCTTCTCGTCCACCTGTGCCCCTTTTCTAAGCCTAGGGAAAAATCTGCCAAAGAATGGGCGTGGTAGAATGAAAGGGCTGGAATTGGGGTGAATGGTGAAACTACAGCAATATAGTCTGGACACTTATTTGATCAACCTGATTGAACATACAAGCCCCCCAGTTGGATGGTGGGACCCTTCGGTTGTGTGGGTTTGGGCACAACTGCTTGCAAATTGGTTTTACGTGAAGGATGCTTGTACTCATAAATTTTTACTTATTGTTAAAAAATGAAAAAAATAAAGAAGTAAAAAAAAACTGAAAACACCAAATTGTAATGTTCTCTATAATTACAAATTTCCATTATCATGATGTTTTCAATAAATTACCATGTAATATTAGTATATCTTATATTCTCCTGTGCAGTATTTGCAACTGGCTGTACCATGGATGGAAGAAGAGAGTAGTGGCTCTGTAGACAACTTGAAAGTTATTATACAGAAATTAACATACTGTTCTCTATATCTATCATTTTCTAGTGAATTACGGAGGAATATATATATATATATATATATATATATATATTCAGAATCAAATAGAATCCGTTGGCATGTATCTATATCTATATCTATATCTATCTATCTATCTATCTATATCTATCTATCTATCTATCTATCTATCTATATATATGAATGAAAGTTTATCAATTCTGATATATAGCCAAGAATGCCTGTCCATGTGGGTCCATCCACTGGAGCCTACTTTACCTACCCTGCATCACTTCCTTAAAGAAAACTGACTCTCACTGAGCAGCTGTAAGTTGCCACTAGTTCCCCAGTGAAGGTTGAGACTTTTTATCCAATTCCCCAACTTCATCCAGAGATTTTTGTCTAACTTGGATTTCTGTAGTTCTTGTGCATCCTGTTAGTATTTCTCCATTTCTCAGATTTAGAATGTGAATGTGTATTTGGTTCCATTCCATGTTGGAAGTGTAAAGTGTCTTTTGATTTCAGCAGGCTCTTACAGTTAAGAGATTTCTTTGAGCCTCAAAAGAGATTTTAGACTTTGGAATATGAATAGTGTTGAGACTGTTAAATACTATGGTGAATTTAAATTTGTACTAAATATATTGTGCATTACCATATGGCCTTGAGCCTATGGGGGCCAGAGAGTATAATATGATTGTTTGAATGAAAAAAGTTTCTCATAAGTACCTAGCTCATGGTGCTATTTGGAAATGTCATGGAATCTTTAGGTGCAGCAACACTGGATGAATCATGTCACTGGGGGCAGGATTTGAGGGTTTGTAAGCCTTTCTGGATTTCCTGTTTTGTTTGGCTTACTATGCTTTCTTCCTCAATCTTCTTTTTGAGGGATGTAAAATTTTCATTGTACAGATTTTTAGGGTGTTTGGTCAGGTTTGTTCCTAGATAATTTATTTTTTGGAGGCTACTGGGAGTGGAAATGTCTCCTTGTATTCCTTCTCCAATTGCTTGTTATCAGCATAAAGAAAGGCTACCAGGTTTTCTAAGTTAATTTTGTATCCTGCCACTTTACTAAACTTTTTGATGGTGTGCTGGATAGCTTTAGTGTCATCTTGACACACCTGGGTTGAGGGAGCCTCAATTGGGGAATTGGCTCCATTGGACTGGCCTATGGCCACATCTGTGGAGTATTGTCTTGATGGTTGAGCAGTGTGGGAGGGCCCAGCCCACAATGAGTAATGCCACCCTGGGCAGGTTTATGTGTACTGTATAAGAAGGCAGGCTGGGCATGAGCCAGAGGAGCAAGCCAGTGAACAGCATTCCTCCATGGCCGGTGCTTCAGCTCCTGCCTCCAGGTTCCTGTCCTGAGTTCCCTCCTTGGGCTCACTGAGTAATGAATTGTGACGTGGGAGATGTAAGCTGAATAAACCCTTTCCTCCCCAAGTTGGTGTCAGTCAGAGTGTTTTGTCACAGCAATGGAACACAAACTAGAACAGATGGCTTCTAGGATATTTTCTGGTGAAGTTTTTGGTGTCCCTTAGGTAAACTATCATGTCATCTACAAAAAGGGATAGTTTGACTTCCTCTTTTCTAATTAGTACTCCTGTATTTTCCTTTTCTTGTCTTATTGTTCTCACAAGAATTTCAAGCACTATATTGAAAAGGAGTGCATATAAGGGGCAGCCTTGCTGGGATCCTGACTTTAAGGGAAATGTTTCTAGTTTTTCCCCATTTAGGATAATGCTGGCTGTGGTTTTGTTGTATTTCAATTTGATTTCTAGATATGTATGAGCTAAACAAATTAAACCAATTGTTCTTCAGCTAAGGAAATTGAGAACTAATTTCCTTTAAGAGTGTGATGCCATGAAATCATACTGATCTAGAAATCAAATTGAAATACCGGGCTGTAAAATACTTTATGACTAACTAAATTTTCTCAATAACAAATGTAAATATTTCTATTTTCAACTTTGATTTAATTATTTGAATTCATCTCACTTTGGGGGGAGTTAATTTGGCTAGGGGTTTCATGATTTTGTTAATGTTTAAAAGCATCAACTGTTTGTCTTATTTGTATTTTTTCTGATTTCTATTTCATTAATTTCAACACAGATTTTAATCATCTCTTCTTGTTTAACCTTTTTGAGTGTTGATTTTTTTCTTGTTTTACAATGGTCTTCAAGTACATTAAGTTATTAATATGAGCTATCTCTAATTTACTATTGAATTTACATGCATCTAGAAACTGTTCTCTTAGGACTTTTTATTGTATCCATATATTTTCATATACTGTGTTTTTCATTTTCATTCAATTCAATGTTTTTTTTTAAATTTCTTTCATGATTTCTCCCTTGATCCAATTTTCATTCAGCAATGTGTCATTTAGATTCCCTGAGTTTATTTTTCCCACTTCTAGTGTTTTTGACATAAAACTTTATTCCTTTCTGTTTGGATGGAATGCAGGATGTTATTTCCATTTTTTTAATTTATTGAGGCTTGCTTAGGTCTTATGGGTATGAGACTTTCAATGGATGGTCCCACACTAAAGCGAATTTTGGATCACACACTTTATAGGCCATATTATGTACATAAGGGTGTACATTGAATTTGGTGGGGACCAGTGAGATGAGGTGTGGATCTAAATGAGATAAAAGTGTATTGCATGGAACTACCAAAAATTCAGTAAAATATGTCTTTTTTTTAAGAATTGCCAATTACATAGAAATTAATAAATTGTTTTTCAATTAATTAAGAAAGACAATTTGGTGCCTGTGAAATGGCTCAGTGGGTAAAAGCACCTGCCCCAAGCTTGACCACATGAGACTGATTTCTGGAACACACATGGTAGAGAACCCACTCCCACAGACATTGATATAGCATACATTTACCAATTCACAGACACAATAAATAAGTTTAATAAAAAGTACAAAATTAAAGGGCCATTTTATCCATTATATTGTCTTAAACATTACTGTCTGCTGAGACAAATTTTCCAAAATGAAGCCTTGTCTCAGACATGTTGTAATGTTTGCCTTCCATTGTATTTGCACTTAAACTATTATTATGTTATTTCCAAAAATTATAGGAGAAGGTATCACCTGCCTGGAATCCCTGCATTTGGAACCCTATGGCAGGAGGTTTTACCGTGAGTCCTAGGCATGACTGTGCCACCTACTTATAGATATACAAATCTTCTATCTTTATTTTTTTCTCTACCCTAACTTTTCAGGCTTTTATATTACCTTATTTATGTCATTCATCTAGCCACTAGTACAATATATATCATATGACAAATTCCTGAGAAATATTCACTAAAATAAGAAATCATTTTGCAATGGTAAGAAGAAAAATGGATTCCATCTCCATTTTTAGTTTTCATAATGTGAGCATTCATTGAATCAAACGTTTTAGAACATGAGCAATCTTCAGAAAACATGAGTTTTCTTTACTTTCTAAATAATGAAATAAAAGTGAAAATAAGAAGAAAAAATATATATCCCGAGTGCAATCATTTACTCGGCAAGGAATAGCATCCTTATCACAAGGTTTTTATCACCATTCTCTGAACATGTTCCACACTTGTTCTAGGCAGTCTATTCAGAGTACATTCCTTGAACAACAAAACAGTGGTAAGTAGGTGTCAAATCAGTGTGGATTAACATAAACTGTGTGGTAGAACTTTATATTTATATGGAGAAGAGATATGCTTATATAGGTTTGTTGCTTATAGATTTAAAACAGTCCCCAGAGTCAACTAGAAAACTATATTTTTAAAATACTATGTTTATCTATCATCAGATTAAATATCATATTTAAAAAATAGTACTTTTATTTTTAAAGGTACATTTTGAAGGTTGTAGTTTCTCTTGCTGGATGGAGTTCAGGCATCAGGAATGATACGGAGTGAAAATGACTTGGAAAGGGAAATGAGATCGACTGAATCACTGTGTTTAATAAGTTCAAGTTTTATCCTTCAAGTAATAGGGCATCATAAAAAAGTTTTAAACTTAGTTATGTCTATTTTAGCTTTACTTTTTTTACAAGTTAAGAAACTATACATTTTGTATATTTATTACAAGTCAAGCATGGTGGTCCATACCTGTAATACCAGCATTCTAGAATCAGAGACATGAAGAACATCCCAAACTTGAAACCAGCCTGGTCTTAATCCCAGCATTCTTGAGGCAGAGGCATGGAGTATGTCATGAATTTCTAGCGAGACTGGTCTATGCAGTGAGTTTCAGTATACAATGGACTACATAGTTAGACAATGACTTAAAATTAAACATAATAAACTAATAAAGACATGACATAAGATACATAAATATTCATTAAAATGACTGCTTAAAAATCCTTCTAGCTATTTCTTCTGAACTTACTGCTGAGTTTCATAATCGCATGCTTAAACTGTTATTCATTCACTTTTCAGTGCCGTATAGGATGTATTGTCTACTTGTGCTGGAAGATGAGTTAATTTAATGAGAACCATAACCACAACCTTAAAAGCTGCAATGTTTTCCCCAGAAGCTTTCCTGCTGTCCATGGAAATTTATTACAGAGATGAAATTTCATTGCTTTTGAAATAATAGTTGAGTGACATGCATGCTGTCAGACCACAAAATTCACCATATATGCTATGCTGATGCCTCACGTCTTTTAAGTTGTTCTTAACCAATCAATAAATGTGAAAATGGTTTCATAAAACACCTGTGACTTCAATGTGGAGAGACAGTTAAAATTACTTTGCTTTTGCAAAGACCTCAAGTTCAGTTTGCAGCACTTAGGCCAGGTAGCTTAAAATTGCCTCTAACTTCATTTCCAAGGGATTCAATATCCTCTTCTGCCCTCTGCAGTTACCCACATGTGTGTACACATACCCATATACATATACCAACACATAATTAAAACTATAGAAATTAAAAGTAAAATAAAGATAAGTTCTGATCTCACAGATTCTAAACATGGAATCATTCTAAAATATGGAATCTACTAGGAGCAGCAGACCAAAATTTGAGGACAACTAATATATAGGTGTTCAACCTACAATATTTCAGTATTTTGTGGACATTTTGTTATTTGTTTTGTGATTATAATTAATCTTACCACAATGGCATAACTGATTAAAGTTTTTTTTTTTTTTATGAATGAGAGAAAGTATAGTTTCAATGCTTTAAACAAAGCATTCTAACAACACATCTGACCAAATATTATAAAAGTTGGGAACTTCCCCACTGATAGTAAAGGCAGGCAGACAGATAAAGAACATGGTACATATGTAGGATTCATAGCTGAAACCTACAGAAAATAGCAAGTATGGAGATGGATGTATAACTCTCCAGCTGTCTGAAGATTTTTGCCTTGAAGAGAAAAATATTGCAATATGATGACTTGTTAAAATAATTTTTCATCCACTCCATGTGAACAAGTAGCCAACAGGGATGTGTTTATTGTCCTTTACCTACTTTTATTCATAACTATGACACTGACAAACTAATGTGAACATAGTTATGAGGATTAAATTTATAAAATGCCAGGAAAAAACATTTTCTTTATTGAGAATCAGTTGAATAAAACTTAGGAATTATAATTATTACCTGTGTCTATTTTTTTTCCTATGTTTAGAACTTAGGAAGATGAGTTACTTTACCAGGTCAGGGCTGCTGTGGTAAAACTGCAGTGCTATGAGTCATTAAAGAGTATGTGGTAATGGCCAAATAAGAATTATTGTGGACACAGTCTAGGCTGCTATAGGCAGGGACCCTTTATGCCTCATTTCTTCCCATATATTTGGCTTCAGAGCAGCAGAAGCTTTTGAGCTAAGCCTCAAAAGCTCTGCCTTAAGTGATGTCAGTTACATGAAATTTATTCATATTTCAACCTGATCACCTATGGAGAAGTGAGCCTGACTATGTCTTCACAAAGAGCTTTGTAGCGGACTGGTATTATGATTCATTATAAGGCATAGCTCTGAAATACATTGGATGAATCAAAGAATTACTTTACTGCATAAAGTTTTAATAAGAAAATATATTACTACTAGTGTATGCATTTGTAATTTGATAATACAAAACAAACCGTTGTCTTTCTGAAGTAGTCAGAATTGCTTACTGATAGATTAGGCAGACATTATATTGGGCTACTGAGGCAGATTGGAGATTCCAATTCTAGCAATCTGATCAAAAGTCCTTTCTTGATTACATCCTACATTGGTCATGCAGCACTCATGAGGAGGACTTCAGAAGATTTCCAATGGTTCAATAATGAAATGTGTTTCTGTGTACAGTCAAAAGTTGCTTACATTTTGAGAAATCCATGGAACATACCATAACACTTCAAGGATACTGTTGTGATGAGTCATGCATTTTCCAGTAACATGGAGCTGTCCTCTAGGTTTCCTTCTAAACCTGTGATTTCATTATTCTATAGTTAGATAAATTTAAGAACAAGACAAGTGAAGAATATGTCACCTTTATAAATTCACCTGTTTGTAATCTCATCTTTTCTCTATTCTTAAATACTTTATATATGCTAAAGATTCCTCAATGGATAAGGCTATCTCTGATCTGTTTTTCAAAAGGTAGACTCCTATTTGGGATTTCTACTTGCAAAGCTATTCGCATTTGGATGCAATATAGCTAGAACAAAACTTTTGCTTTTTTCACTGTTATACTCAGTGAATCTTGATGAGCATTTGGAATACATCGTGTTCTTCAAGATTCATTGTTTCAGTAGTCAGAGCATCTTGTATTCAAGAATTATGAAAAATGAACATGATTTCTTCTCTTTTTTCCTCCTCTGAGTCTTTTTCCACAGAGCAGTGAGAGAAAATTAGAGAACCAAAAAATATATCTTTTCATGACACACCCAAGCTTACCAAGTGTGTGACAGAGAGTAAAAACCTTTCCTTCTACTCTCTCAGGTTTATCCTTTGGGACCTGCAAATTAGCTTACAAAAGATGAATCGGCAAGAGAAAAGACAGATTTAGTCATTTTCTATGCATGAAAGTTCACTGAAAAAAATGGGACTCTAGGAGGCATTTAGAATTTAAGGCTTTTATAACATCTTAATAGAGGAAGTAGATGTGAGAGAAGAGCACTTACAGGAAAACGAATGACATCTTAATAAGGGAAGTGGGATAGGGAAAGAGCACTTAGGGGAAAGCAAATGGCTGTTAGGAAAGATAAATGGACCCTTAAGAGTACACATAAGATATATGATAGTTTTGTGACAAATCTATTTAGGTGTGATGTGGAAACTTCTCATTTCCAGAGATAAGAGTCGATCTTCCCTAGCTGCTGTGGGAAGGGGATTTATAACTATTGAGCTCATTTACATTCTAGTTAGAAGCTCTGCTTTTAGGTAGATAAAACAAGATATTTCAGTATAGCAGATGTGTTATGCTCAAGATAGTTTTTATAATAAAATAGTATATTCTGGAACCCTCTATTTGCCACATTGCAATCTTTAGGAAGAAGCGTTAAGAATGTTACATTCCTCGTGTCCCAGGCAGGTTTTGAACACAGCAGTCTTGTAATTCCATTCTTATCTTCCATTCGTTATTATGGGAAAACCAAAAGGTTCCCTGACCCTTGTTAGTCTTGTCCTTGCCTTCCTTTTAAACTTCATTTTAAACCGTTTTACCCTTGCTGTTTTAGAAATATTTTTCATATATTATTATACTTATCTAATTTCCAATATTGTCTCCTTTAAATTACCTCTTCTCTCCCTCTGTATTACTTGCCTCTTGTAATTGATACATTAGACAACTGTCACCTGCTTACATGGTCTTTCACTACACCCTGGGATACTAATAATTCTTGTATATAATTTATAATTTGTACACGTATTTTATTGCTAAGTTTTTTCTATTTAGGACCTTGCTTATTTTTTACTGGCTCACCACTTGTGCTTGATATTTGATTGTGACAACACCTAGAAATATGAGTGGAATACAATGGGAATACTATGAATATTTATTAGTTAAAAATAAGATATGAAATTAATTTATATATTAGAATATGGCTATTCAAAGATATTAGTTTCCCCTTTTCCTTTTCAGTTAATGTTTTCTTCACCTTGCCTATGTTAAATCGTCATATATATACTTTTCTCTCAACTTTCTGTTTCTATTTCGGTTATCTTCCATTTTTGTGACTTATACTTTTTCTCTGGCTTTTCCACCTTTGGTAATGACAGTTTTTCTTTCAAATAATTTTTGCTTGAGAATTTGATACATGCATAGAATGTGTTATGATCAAAATTTTCCACTCACTCACCCGTCAACCCCTCCAATACCCCACAATTTTTAGTTACAATTATGTATATATGAATATGTATGTATGTATGTATAAAACTCCAGGTTGTGTGAGAAGTATTGCTAAATAAAACTCAAGAACTACTCTCAGGAGTTAGCATCAAATAGATGTTATAATTCACAATAGAATGAGTTTTAAAGAGGAATATAGGTATAGGCAAGTATTAAATGTTTAATTGCTTAGATTGTGCAAAGCTTGCCATTCAAGATTAGAATATTTAAGTTCATAGACCAATCTCATTAATGAACACAGGTGCAAAACTTCTAAACAGGATACTTGCAAATTGCATACCGACCCACATTAAGAAGATTATCCATCATGACCAAGTTGGATTCATACAAGAAATACAGGGAATAAATATCATCAAACATATAAATGGACTGAAAGACAAAAACCACACGATCATCTCAATTGACACAGAAAACGCCTTTGACAAAATCCAGCATCCCTTCATGCTTAAAGTCCTAGAGGGAATTGGATTGGAGGGATCATTCCTCAATGTATTCAAAGCCATATACAGGAAATCCACAGCCAATATCATCCTAAATGGGGAAATGACAGAAGCATTCCCCTTAAAGGTAGGAACTTGGCAAGGCTGAGCCCTGTCATCACTCCTTTTCAATATAGTTCTTGATACACTTGCTAGGGCGATAAGGCAAGAAAAGGAAATTAAAGGAGTTCTAATTGGAAAAGATGAATTCAAACTATCCCTTTTTGCTGATGATATGATTGTTTACTTAAGGGATGCTAAAAACTCCACCAGAAAACTCCTAGAAATTATTAAGAGCCTCAGTAAAGTTGCAGGATACAAATTTAATCTAGAAAAATCTGTAGCCTTTCTTTACACCAACAACAAACAACTGAAGAAGGACTAGGAGACCTTCCCACTCACAATAGCCTCAAAAACAATAAAATACCCAGGAACAAACCTAACTAAAGAAACCAAAGATCTCTACAAAAAAAATTTTTTTAAACCCTTGAAGAAGGAAATTGAAGAAGACATCAGAAGATGGAAAAACCTCCCGCGATCATGGATTGGGAAAATTAATATAGTAAAAATGTCCATTCTACCCAAACTCTTGGACAGATTTAAGGCAATCCCAATTAAAATCACCAACAGTTTATTCACAGGCTTGGAAAAAAGTCCTTAATTTCATTTGGAAAAACAAAAGACCCAGAATAGCCAAAGCAACCCTAAGTGAAATGAGACAGGCAGATCTCTGTGAGTTCAAGGCCAACCTGGTCTACAAAGTCAGTTCCAGGCCAGCTGAGACTACAGGGAGACCTTGTCTCAAAAATCCAGAAAAAATGTTTTTTAAACGCATTTTTTTTATTTTGAAATGATTGTGGAACATTTTCCAGTTTTAAAACTATATTGGAATATTTAATATGAACTTATACCATATTTAAACACAAATCTTATAAGAAAGGGGGATGAAAACACAGAAAAAATGATTTGTTTTGGGGTTGTTGTTTTTTTTTTTTTTTTTTTGGTGTTTCGAGGAGGGTCTCCTGTAGCCCCAAGCTGTCCTGGAACTTACTCTGTAGACCAGGCTGGCCTTGAACTCAAAAAAGATCTGCTTGCCTTTCCTCCCAAATAGGGGGATCTCCATACCAGACTTCAAATATAATACAGGGCTACAGTCATAACACTCTTGGTCTGGCAACAAAAAGAGACCCGTTGACCAATGGAACAAAACTAAGATCCAAACTTGAGCACATCATACAATTTCAGCCACCTCATATTATTTGATAAGGGGCCAAAAAGACTCAAATGGAGGAAAGACAGAGTAATAGGGTATTGACAAAACTTGATCACACTTGTAGAATGAATGAAATTAAACCCTACCTTTTGCCCTGTACAAAGTCAACTACAGATGGATAAAATACCTCAAATGAAAACCCAAACTCTGAAGGTACATAGAAAGAAAAAAGTTGGCAGCAGGACTACAAGACATAGGCTTAGGAAAAGACTTCCTAAATCAGACAGCATTTGTGCAAGAATTAATTGACAATTGATAAGTGGGACCTCATTAAACTCAAAAGCTTCTGTACAGCAAAAGAAACAATGAAGGAAGTGAAGAGAAAACCTACAGAGTGGGAGGAATCCTTCATCATAGATACATCAGACAAAACACTCATTTCCAGAGTATATAAACTATCCAAATCAAAGAAGAAAGAAAAAAAATGAATCACTCAAAAGATGGAGCAAAAAGCTGAACAGACACCTTCACAGTGAGGAATTAGAGATGGCTAAGAAACATCTTAAAAAGTGCTAAAGTCACTAATAATTAAGGAAATGCAAATTAAAACCAAAATATTAAGATATCATCTTACTTTGGTAAGATTGGCTAGGATCAAAGAAAACAATGAAAACAAAGTGCTGGAGAGGTTGTGTGGAAAGGGAACACTCATCCTTTGCTGTGTGGGAAAGTAAAACATGTACAGCCACTGTGGAAACGGCAGTGTGGAGAACCCTTGGCAGACTCAAATGAGCTTATTACCAACCTGACCATTCATACCATCCTGGATAATTATGCCCCAAGACTCATCTTACTGCAGAGATACTGCACAGCTTATGTTTATTGCAGCTCTGTTCACAATAGCAAAACGCTGGAACCAACCAAATGCCCCCTCAACTGACGAGTGGATAGAGAAAATTGTTACATCTACAAATGGAGTTCTATGCAGCAAGTAAAGAAAGACAACTCATGAACATTGCAGGTAAACTGGATGGAACTGGAAGATGTTATGTTAAGTGAAGTAGCATATGGCCAGAAAAACAAAAACACAAACGGTATCCTTCATCTGTGGATGCTAGCACCAATAACCTAGTTGTAATAATTTTTTGTTGGGAGTGATGCATCTCGGAAGAAACAACAACACACCAATAACAGAAAAGACTGCTACACAAAAGAAACTGACAGAAAGGGTGAATCTGGTGGGGTGGGGGGGTTGGGAGGGGGACCACCACGGGTCTATATTCGATTTGTAATGTAATCTTTTTTTCCTTTATTTTTTAATTTATTGTTTTACATATTTTTGTAGAAGATTATATTTTATTTTAAATTTTGTATGGATGAGTGTACTGCCTATGTATATGTAAGTGGACCCATGTTAGTAAATGTCTGTATAGTTCAGAAGAGGGTGCTGGATCCACTGGAACTGGAGTTACAGACAGTTATTGGCTGCCATTCAAGTGCTGGGAACTGAATCTGGGTCCTCTGCAAGAACAGCCAGTGCTCTTAATCAATGAGACATAACTTCAGTCCAACTTTTCCTTTATTTATTCTTTGAACCTCCTCTCTTCAAGGATCTTTGGTGGAAGGAATGGAATATGAGTTGTATCTCAGGCACTGTTGGGAGATTTGACTTTATGAATGGCTGAGAATTGTATCATATAACTAACTAGCAAAGGTTTTCTGGTAGAGAACAAAGATATATCTTGTTCCCACCCTTAAGAGTTAAAACAAATGACTCTGCATATCATCTAAACAGGTAAGTGCAACCATCAGGAATCCGCGCTGTCCTCATATTTATATATATTGCATCTACTATATTATTATTATATTTTTAAACATTAATATATATACTATGGTATGTATGTATATATATATGTATGTATATATATATCCATTAAAAACATGTAGGTCAACATGTTGGTCTCTGCTCTCTCTGACTTGTACCTACTCTCATCCAACAAAACTGTCTCATCTGGAATAAACCCTGTCTTTTCAATTGAATGGAGAAAATAAGAATGGAGTAAACAAGAGTGGTCCACAGGAGATTCTGGTAAATATGTAGCTGTTGAATTTTACATATCATTAAGAGTACCAAGGCTTCTGGGTACAAGTGGAAATAATTAGATTCTCAAAAAAAGTAAATGTCCCCTTAAAGGTCACAAAATATCTCCTACCCCTTTCTCACTTGAGGTCGAGAACTTATACAATTCCCAATATGTTTTCTATCACTTGATAAATTATTTCTTCTCATCTAACTGTCAATGTGTCTCTGTATAATTCAAAGCTAACAGGCAAGAACCTGGAGAATTCCCAGGTACCAGCCAAACTTAGATTCATTCTGGAAAAGATTTTCTCCCTTTGTATAGCCTACATTTTCAATCTATTTACAGCTTAATTTGCTAAAAATATTTAATTTCATGATGTTCAATTTGCTAATTCTTGGCTTTACTACCTGAGCAACCAGAGTCTTATGCAGAAAGTACTTACCTAGGCCTATATCTTAAAGTGTTTTCCTTATTTTTTTTTCTGTAGAGGAATCAGAATTTTTGGTATTATGTTAAGGTTTTTGGTCCATTTCAAATTTATTTTTTGTAAGTGAAAGACAAGGACCTAATTTCATTTTTTCTTTATGTATATATCCAGTATTCTGAGAACCATTTGTTGAAGAGGCTGTTAACCAATAATTCTATTGAATGCAACATAATTTAAAAGACTACAGTGATTATTGGCAGGCCGATTTGTCTTTAGCCTTATAGTTCCTATTCATTTCTTAACTTACTTAGAACTATTGCAGAACCTTCTGTGAGTCAAGAGGCCAGTGCCAAGTCAAGCAAAGGACAGCAAGTATATTTATGCCAGCATGTGGACACCACCTGGATTAGTCTACAATAGTGCCAGTGCCAGGTTGTTTGTAGAAAAATTTATAGTAAGCAAGCAAGTAGGGAATCTCAGAAGAATATACAAGATAGTTAAACAAGGGTTGTACATAAGCATGTGGTTACAAAGATGATAAGATTGTAGCAGTTTGGCAAATATTTCAAAGGTATATCTACTGGTAATAAACTGTAGGGGCCAAGAACAGATTCCAGTTGACCTTCCTCAATTTTTTCTTGTTTCTCCCTATATCATATTGGGGGCATTCCAGGGTTCAAGTTTCTTAGCAAACATTCCATTATTAGTAAAGTTTATTGCCATTACAGAACTACAACTTCCTACATACTCTAACGAAGCAATTTCTGATATTTGTAATAAAGGTGATTTTTTTGTTATAATCCACTATTTATTTATACAAAATGAATTGCTTCCTTTGGGCTGTTGTAAAGTTTAGCTTAAATTTCAAAATTCTAAAAAAGTAGAGTGTCCTAATTCTTATAGTTTATACTTCCCAGTTCTGGAAGTATAAACATTTAGAGTTTTCTAGCAAATTTTGCTAATCTCAACACGCATTTTAATGTACTTAATTATTTTTAAGTATTATCTTTATGTTATGTGTATGGGTGTTTTGCCTGCAAGAAATTTCCCCAAGATCCAGAAGAGGGCATTGGATCCCCTGTAACAAGAATAATGCATAGTTGTTAGCCCCCAACTTGGAGTAGGAGCCAAAACTTTGTCCTGTGCAAAGCAGCTCCTGCTCTTTACCACCTAACCATTTCTCCAGCATCCATTAATATATCTGAAAGAATAGAAAGTATACATTAAACCCCAGTGAATATTAGCTTAAAAAGTAAAATAATCCTGTTAATCCTGTTAATCCTGGATGTCAATTTGACTGGATTTGGGATGAACAAACATGCAAAAGGGATCTTCATATTGGATTATCTTGAGCAGGATGACCCACCCTACATGTGGACATTACCTTCTGATGGCAGCCTGTAAAAAATGCCATGGCAGAAGAAAGCTTGTCTCTTTTTGCTGCTTGCCTTCTCTTCTAAATTCATTTTGCTGCTGTGATCAACTCATCAGATCCCAAAGTAGTCAAGACGGGCAGAGTTTATTAGGCCTTCAGCACTGGATTGGGACTACTGAGACATCTAGCCTCCTGCACTGAGTAACTAAGCAACTACTTAGATTGTCAGCCTCTCCAGTGTGGTGCAGCTATTGTTGAACTACTCAGACTCTATCCTATGAAAAAATCCATAACACTGTGATGTGGCCACAAGCTTACATCCTCTAATGGTTAGGAGATGTTATAAGCCACAGTAAAACCCTGTCATATTTAACAGAAAAAAAAAAGTAATTCATGGATTAACATACCATCCAAACATTTGTGTCTATACCAAAGTAACCTACCATAACTATTAGTACTGTTTAAATACCTATATATCTAACTGTTTGTGCTTCATTAGTAGGATCGAAAGGTTATTCCTGGACAAACTGTCAGCCCATGAAAGGAAACAGCCAGAATTGAGCAGAGTCCAAGACAACAGCTCCAGAGAAAGTAGACTTTTTTGACTCTCATCCACCTGTGCTCCTTTTCAAAGCCTAAGGAACAATCTGAGGAAGAGGGGGCATGGTAGAATGTAAGGGCTGCGACTGGGGTGAATGGTGAAACTACAGCAATATAGTTTGGACACTCATTTGATCAACTTGATTGAACATACGAGCCCCCCCCCCCCGCCCGCTGGATGGTGGGACCCATGGGCTGTGTGGGTTTGGGCAGAACTGACTGCAAATTGATTTTACATGAAGGATGCTTGTACGCATAAATTATCACTTATTGCTAAAAAATGGAAAAAAAAACTGAGAGAGAGATGCAGGGCAGTTATGGTGGAATGCATGTTCTGGATTGGAGTGGGGTGGGGTGGGGGGAAGGGAAAGGGAAATATGCCTGAACTGAATTGGAAAATGATGTATGAAATACACAAAGCATCAATAAAAAAATAATAAAAAAAGAAAATCCAATAAATCTATACACACACACACATATATATATATATATATATATATATATGTATATATATGATTTTGCATCTTTAGAGAACCTTGACTAATATACAAACTACAAGCTTTATGGAGATTAACATCAAATTTCTAAGCATCAAAGCATCAAATAATAAATTTATGGGGACATTTCAAACTATGTACGCTGTGTGCTTCACTTCAAGACAGTAGCTTAAAATTTTTCATCTGGATATTTTGAAGCAATACAAATGTGATTGAACAACAATGACAAAAGGACGGGGTCAAAGAGCTGACTTAAACAGTTAAATTCTGCCCAAACAATAAACCTCTGAAGAGAAAGAAAATGAAAAACAGAACCCAAAACGTCAGGCAACAAATAGCCTTAACTTTGATTTTTTTTTTTTTTTTACTTTTTCTCTAAAGGTAACATATTAAATTTTTGTTTATTGTTTTGCTTGTCGTTGGTGTTAATTATAAGCCACAAATTTCTTCTCATTCAGAATGAGAACAACCAAAAATATATGCCCTGTTTTGTTTCAAAATTAAAAAAAAAATACTTTAAAGGAAAAAAAAATTCAGCTGGGCATAGTGGGTATGCATTTCATCCCAGCACTCAGGAGACAGAGGTAGGTGGATCTCTGTGAGTTTAAGGCCAACCTGGTCTACATAGCGAGCTCCAGGCCAGCCTGGACTAAAGGGAGATCCTGTCTCAAAAAGACACACACAAAAAAAAATACAGTGAAGACTGGGTACTTTATAACAGTAAGTATATTTACTTAAAATGCACTTAAATCAGTAATCTAAGATTGATATTTCATTCTTTTTATGATTAATAAATTTAAGTATGCTAATATTTTAATTAAAATTCAAAACTATTTCCTAGTTTTGTCTTGAGTAACTTCTATTTTCTTAGTGCTTATTGACTTTTAACAATTCCTTTATCCTAGATATTAGTCAGTTGCAATGTGTGTATTGTATATAGCTGTCATTTTCCAGCTCTTATTTCCTTAATTCTTTAAAAAATGATGCTCTGGGAGATCTCCTGAGACCAGCTCAGGCAAGCGCAGGTAGGTGGACAGCAGCTGAGTGCTTCAGCAAGGCTGATTGTTGATTGATTTCATCTAGTTAATCCGATAATCCAGTTGTCTTTGGCTTGGTTGTCTTTTGTGGCTCTGGGGGCGGAGTTATCCTACCAGCTGGTAGTAAAAGTAGGGTTGTGTGAGTCTTGATCTGAAATCTCCTGAGACCAGCTCAGGCAAGCACAGGAGCCGGGGCACAGGCTGAAGAGTCTTCCCACAGCCCCCCCCCCCGCTGCCAACTGAGATTATGAAGGCATCTGAAGGAGGCAAGCAAAGCAAGCTTTCAACACAGTGAGGAGACATTTAGGACCTATATTGGAATACAGGCAAGGAGAAGCTCATATGCCAGGAACATGAAGAAGAGACAACACAGGAAATGAGCAGGAAAATCCCGCATCAAGCTCTACCAGCCCTATGGAAGATTATTACAGTGGGATCCTCATGGAAATGGCCCAGGACACAGATATCAGAAACACAATTGGGAACATATTGAAGGAACTACAACATTATAAAGAGCAAATCAAAGAACTAAGAAAACAGAATGAAGAACTCAAGAAGGACTTAGAGAGAGAGAGAATGAAAATCTCCAGAAGGAACTGGAAACACTGAAAAGATCCCATGCTGAAAAAGATAAGGAAACCAACCAACGAAGCAAAGAGCTACAGGAAGAGATTGAGAAGCACCAAGAAGAAGTAGAAATAATAAAGAAATCAGAAGAGGAAATGAAAGAGGAAATCAAACACACATCCAATAAAGAGGAAAGGAGTGGAAAAAGCCTCAGAAGCAGAATGGAGGAAGCAGAACAAAGAATATCAGACCTGGAAAATAACACAGAACAATTAAAAACCTCAAGGAAAGATTATGAAAATTTTAAAAATATACAAAAGTGGAACAACCAGGAACTGTGGGACACTATGAAAAGATCAAACCTCTGCATCATAGGATTAGAGGAAGGAGAAGAATCCCAAGAGAATAGTATTGATCAGATCTTCAACAGAATAATAGACGAAAACTTCCCCAAACAACAACAACAAAAAAAGACAAACCAATACAAATACAAGAAGCACATAGAACTCCAAACAGACAAGATCAGAAAAGAAATTCTCCACATCACATCCTAGTTAAAATGCTAGACACCCAAAACAAAGACAAAATCCTTAAAGCCACAAGAGAAAAACAACAAATGACCTATAAGCAGAAACTTATCAGAATTACAACTGACTTCTCAATGCAAACTATGAAAGCAAGAAGAACCTGGAGCAAAGCATTCCCAGTGTTAAAGGACAATAGGTGACAACCCAGGTTATTATACCCAGCAAAAATGTCGATTATAATTGAAGGAGAGAAAAAAACCTTCCATGACATAAACAAGTTGAAATAATACATGTTGGGAAGACCAACGCTTCAGAGAATACTGGAAGCAATTCAAGGAACAGAAGAAAGAAGCAACCATCCCCAGGCACCTAGAAAAAGAAATCAATAAAAGCATAACTGCAGAAGTAGAAACCTAAACCCAAACCGCAAATGGATAAGGCAAAAGGAAATAACAAAGACCTAACAGTCATAACCTTGAATATTAATGGACTAAATTCCCCAATCAAAAGACATAGACTGGGAGATTGGATTAGGAAACAGAATCCATCAACATGCTGTCTACAAGAAACACATCTTACCTTCAAGGACAGACACCACCTTAAAGTGAAAGGATGGAAAAAATATTCCAAGCAAATGGTACCAAAAAGAAAGCAGGTGTTGTTATTTTAATATCAGAAAAAATAGACTTCAAAGTAAAAGAATTCAGAAGAGACAAAGAAGGCCATTACATTTTTATGAAAGGAACAATTCACCAAGAAGATTTCACAGTCATCAATATATATGCCCCAAAATCTGGTCACCAAACTTTATAAAGACAATTCTCCAGGATCACAAGTCACACATTAACCCCAGTACACTCATACTAGGGGACTTCAATACCCCACTGAGTCCTTTGGATAGTTCAACAAGACAAAGAATAAACAGAGATACATCGGAACTGAATGATATGATACAACAAAATGGACTTCATAGACCTCTACTGAATATTCCACCCTAATACCAGAGAATACACTTTCTACTCAGCACCCCATGGAACATTCTCCAAAATCGAACACATACTGGGACACAGAAGAAACCTCCACAAATACAAAAAGTTTGAAATAATTTCATGCATTCTATCAGACCACAGTGAAATAAAGCTCAACACCAACAATAAGATAAGCCCTACTGCCTACAAGAACACATGGAGACTAAACAATACACTCTTGCATAATGAATGGGTCAAGGAAGAGATAAAGAAAGAAATAAAAGCATTCCTGGAACTGAATGACAATGACAATACAATGCAACAAAACCTATGGGATACCTTAAAAGCAGTCCTAAGAGGGAAGTTTATAGCCCTGGGTGCCTGCATTAGACAGAAAGAACACAAGTGAATGATCTAACACTACAGATAAAAGCACTTGAGAGGCAACAACAGATGAAACCTAAATGCAACAGACAGGAAGAATTAACAATAATCAGAGCAGAAATCAATGAAATAAAAACAAAGAAAACAATACAAAAAAAAATCAATAAAGCCAAAAGTTGGTTCTTTGAAAGAATAAACAAGATAGACAGACGTCTAGCCCAGTTAACCAAAAGAAAGAAGGAACAACTCCAACTCAGTACAATCCATGATGAAAAGGGAAATATCACAACAGACAAGGAAAAGATTCAGAAAATCATACGGGAATATTTCAAGAACCTAAACTCTACCAAGTTTGAAAATCTAGAATAAATGGATGAATATCTGAAATCCTGGGCATCACCAAAGCTCGACCAAGAAGAGATTGGCAGCTTAAACAGACCCATAATATATGAAGAAATTGAGGAAGTAGCAAGAAACCTCCCAACTAAAAAAAGCCCAGGCCCAGACGGTTTGACTGCAGAATTCTATAAAACATTTCAAAAAGAACTACAGCCATTATTACTGAAACTGTTTAGAAGGATACAGAGGGAATTCTTTCAAATTCCTTTTATGGACCCAGCATCACTCTATTACAAATACCAGGCAAAGATACAACTAAAAAGGAGAATTACAGATACATCTCCCTAATGAACACAGATCCAAATTTCTAAACGGATACTGGCAAATCGCACTAACAGACACCACTCAAGAAGATCATCTATCGTCGACTTCAAGTTTGGATTCATACCAGAGGATGTTTTTCGAGTGGATGGTTACCCTGAAAAAATCAATAAACATCCTCAAACACATAAGAAATGCAAACGGACAAAAAACCACACCATTCATCTCAATTGATCGTGCGAACAAGCCTTTGACAAACTCCAGCTCCCTTCCTGCTTTAACGTCCTGAAGATGATTGGGAGGGATCATCTCCACTGTATCAGAAGCTATATCCAGGCAACCCACAGCCACTATCATCCTAACTGAGAACCATGAGCAAACATTCCCCCTAAAGGTAGGAACTCGGCAAGGCTGCCCCCTGTCACCACTCCTCTTCAATATAGTGCTTGAAACACTTGCTAGAGCAATAAGGCAAGAAAAGGAAATTAAAGGAGTACTAATTGGAAAAGAGGAAGTCAAGCTATCCCTATTTGCTGATGATATGATTGTTTACTTAAGGGATGCTAAAAACTCCACCAGAAAACTCCTAGAAACGATTAACAGCTTCAGCAAAGGGGCAGGATACAAAATTAACCTTAAAAAATCAATGGCCTTTCTTTACACCAAGAATAAGCAAATGGATAAAGATTTCAAAGAGACCTTCCCACTCACAATAGCCTCAAAAACAATAAAATACCTAGGAACGAACCTAACCAAAGACACCAAGGATCTCCACAACAAAAATTTTAAACCTTAAAGAAAGAAATTGAAGAAGACATCAGAAGATGGAAAAACCTCCCATGCTCATGTGTTGGGAAAATTAACATTGTAAAAATGTCCATTTTGCCAGGCATGTTGGCGCACACCTTTAATCCTAGCACTCGGGAGGGAGAGGCGGGGGATCTTTGTGAGTTTAAGGCCAGCCTGGTCTACAGAGTGAGTTCCAGGACAGCTGGGGCTACAGGAAGACCCTGTCTTGAAAAGACCAAAATAAAAAATGTCCATTTTACCGAAACTCTTCAAAAGATTTAACGCAATTCCAATCAAAATCCCCAAGATTTTCTTCACAGGTTTGGAAACGAAAGTCCTTAAACTCATTTGGAAAAACAAAAGACCCTTAATAGCCAAAACAACCCTGGGCAAAAGGAGCTACACAGGGGGATCTCTATACCAGACTTCAAACTATACTACAGGGCTATAGTCATAAAAACAGCCTGGTACTGGCACAAAAACAGACCGCTTGACTGATGGAACAAAACCGAAGATCCAAATCTGAGCACATACAATTTCAGCTATCTTATATCTGAAAAGGGGGGCAAGAAGCCACAATGTAGAAAAGACAGCATCTTCAGCAAGTGGTTTTGGCAAAACTGGTTCACCACTTGTAGAAGAATGAAATTAAACCCCTACCTCTCACCCTGTACAAAAGTCAACTCCAGATGGATCGAAGACCTCAACGAGAAACCCCAAACTCTGAATGTGATAGAAGATAAAGTTGGCAGCAGACTACAAGACATAAGTGTAGGAAAAGACTTCCTAAACCAAACAGCAGCTGCGCAAGAATTAAGGTGGACAATTGACAAATGGGACCTCATTAAACTCAAAAGCTTCTGCACATCAAAAGAAACAATCAAGAAAGTGAAGAGAAATCCCACAGAGTGGGAGGAAACCTTCACCGAAGATACATCTGACAAAGCATTGATTTTCAGAATCTATAAACTACTCAAAAAACAAAGAAAAAAGAAAACAAATGACCCACTCAATAGATGGAGCAAAGAACTGAAGAGAGACTTCACAAGTGAGGAATTAGAGATAGCTGAGAAACACATTAAGAAGTGTTCAATATCACTAATCATTAAGGAAATGCAAATCAAAACCACTTTAAGATATCATCTTACTCCAATAAGTCTGGCTAGGATCAGAAAAACAAATGATACCAAGTGCTGGGGAGGTGGTGGGGAAAAGGGAACACTCATCCACTGCTGGTAGGAATGTAAACTTGTATAGCCACTATAGAAAGCAGTGTGGAGAACCCTTGGAAGACTTGGAATGAACTTGACACCCAACCCAGCCATACCACTCCTGGGCATGTACCCTCAAGAATCACCCCACCACAGAGATACATGCACGGCCATGCTTATTTCAGCTCTCTTCACAAGAGCAAGGAGCTGGAACCAACCCAAATGCCCGTCATCTGATGAGTGGATAGAGAAAATGTGGTACATCTACACAATGGAATTATATGCAGCAGTAAAGAAAGATGACATCATGAGATTTGCAGGAATATGGCTGGAGCTAGAGGACATCATGCTGAGTGAAGTAACACAGTCCCAGAGAAACAAACGATGAATGGTATCCCTCATCTGTGGATGTTATTGCCAATTACCTAGTTGTAAGTATTTCTTGTGCCCCACCTCTTGAGCTTTTGTCCAAGTAGTTGGTAGTGAAGCATATTGGAAACAACATCAACAACAACAACAACAACAACAACAACAACAACAACACCAGAAAGGACTGCATCGAAACACTGACTGAAACAGTGAATTTCTGCTCAAAACAGTCAACTTCCTCATGGAGAATATTGAGAAAGACTGAGAAAGAGATGAAAAGCATGTTTGGCAGAATGCATGACCTCTGGTGGGGTGGGGGAATGGGGGGAACTCGGGTCTAGATTTGTTAAAAAAATAAAAATAAATTTATGTAAAAAAATGATGCTCTGATTTAATTATAGCTAAAACTTCCTACTCTAAGATGCCATACAGTAAATGGTACAGGATAATATTATTATTTCAGTAATTTAATAAAGTACAAATGCCACAAGGTATTTGTTAATTAGTTGAACTGATTTATAACACTCAGATCTCTCATCCTTCATATTTCTTCTGGGCCACTCACTCTTTTCCAATAAATCAAGGTTATTCTATGGTTGCAATGGAGTGATTTCACAGAACCATGGACCTTGGAAAATACAGCAAGATGAGACAGGAAAATATACAAATTAGAAAGGTAAACAGGAATCTGCCTCCAACTCCTGCCGTCTATCCACCATGGAAATCTTTGTTTGCCAAAGTGCTACATTCTTGAAACCATTTGCTTGTGCATAAACCCCTGCTTGCATATGGATGGACTCTAAAATTTCCTGTGAACTTGAGCTGGAGGTTGACTCTCTTATAGACTGATCCAAGTATCAGACAGCAGGCTTGAATAAACTCTCCTTCACCTGGAACATTTATTGGTTTCCTGACTTTCAGAAATCCCTGAAACATTTCTAGGGCTAAGATTATATTTTATAATGTTATTGCAAGATAATCACTTATGTTTTTTAAGTTTAAATGGACCCTTTCAATTTTTTTTATAATTGTATTTATCTATTTATTATTTATTTATTATTATTATTATTTTTTAAATTTTTATTTATTTATTTATTTTTATGTGTATGAATGTATTGTCTGCATGCAGGTCTGCGCACCCGTGTCGTGCGATGCCGCGGAGGTCAGAAGACGGTCTCGGATTCCCCTGGAACTGGAGTTCTCCTGGAACCGGAGTCACAGACGGTTCTCAGCCACCATTCCCCTGGAACTGGAGTTCTCCTGGAACCGGAGTCACAGACGGTTCTCAGCCACCATGTGGGTGCTGGGGATCGAACCCGGGTCCTCTGCAAGAGCGGTCGTCGCTCTCAACCGCTAGGCCATCCCTCCAGCCCCTATTTATTATTTTATATGTGTATTAATGTACTGTCTGCATGCAGGGTGGTGCACCTGTGTCATGCAATGCTGCAAAGGTCAGAAGAGGGTGTAGGATTTCCCTGGAACTGGAGTTAAAGAGACGGTTCTTAGCCTCCATGTGGGTGTTGGGAATTGAACCCGGTTCCTTGACAAGAGCAGTCAGTGCTCTTAACCACTGAGTGATCTCTCCAGCCCCCCAGGATAATCACTTACTATCTTAAAAAATGAAACTGTTTTAGCATTAACAATAAGTATAAAAATATTTACTATTTTGTTCTTACTCCACATAAATAAGGAAGTCAAATACAGTAACCTTGACTACAATAAGATAATTATTCATTCAAACAAATAAAATAATAATGTGCCATTTAGCATAAGGAGAATTTTAATAAATTATATTTTCATATAATTATAAACATTTACTTTGATATACCTATTTAATAACATTTTGGTTTATGCACATGTATAACCAGGGAGTTTCAAACTGATAATCTCTATTATAGTTTACATAAACTTTAAACTACTGTACTCAATCTTACCAAGCTGTGAACTTTGCAAGTAATACCAAGCTACTTTTTTCACTGGCATGATTATGATGGAAGTAATTGTACTGGTTTCAATGAGGATGTTCCCTATAGGCGTCAGATATTTAGACATTTTGTCCCCAGTTGGAGGCTCTGTTTTGGGAGATTTGAGGATGTGAGGACTTGTGTGGAGTTGCTGGAGGAAACATACAACTTTGGGTAGGGTCTGAGAGTTCCTAAGCATTGCCAGATTTCCAGTCTTTCTGTTTTCTGTGTCTGCTTAAAGATTTGGTTGCTTGGCTTTCTGCCTCAGCCATCGTTACCATCATATCTCTACTGCCAATATGGACATTAATTCTTCTGGAATCTTAAGACAAATAATCTCTTCCTTCTATAAATTCCTTTGGTGACAGTGTTTTATCATAGCAACAGAAAAGTAAGCAACGCCTTTCTTATTGTATCTGAGGCCCATTCCACAAAGGGAAACCTATGTTTGCTATTGTAAACCCGATAAAGAGCCCATGACTACAGAAGGTATAGGGCCTGGCAGGGATCCCATTTGTATTGTTTCATTAAATTGCCATTTTAAGCTTCCTTGTTAATAATAATGTTTATAACCCCAGATTATTGCTGCTGTCGGCCTTGTCAGTGCCCTCCATAGCTTCTAGTGGTGGTTAATTCAGAGGCTCATAAATGATCAAAGTCCCAAACATAAGTGATTCTAGAGTACTCCTCCCTAAATAGGATATCCAAACCCTCCCGCCCCATACAATGCTGAGGACATGTTAGGGAAGAGGTAGTGTAAATAAAGTAAGAGGCAGAGGTTAAGAAGGTGTACTTGTGACATAAAGGTATAGTCTGGATATGACATTGTCATGGCACAAGAAAACTTACTGCACCTGTAATGAGTAACTACCTATACAAGACCCAAGACTGGGCCCTTCAGTACTTCATCATAGATAGGGTACAGATTTATGAGGCACACCACTTCTTAAGGAAATCTTGACTGTTCATGGCGGAGAGGGGTCTCATTTTGTTCAGTCGTGTAGCAACTGAAAAGTAATCAAGTGCTAACCCTACTTAAAATAAGTATCAAAAAGAAAAAAGACAAGAAAGTAGGAGTGAGACTCATTGAAAACAAGAAAGGTTTCAACAGCAAAGAGAGAAAACGAAGGAGGGTAAACAGGTTAAAATTGAACAGAACTCACTCTACCTATGTATGAAATTATCAAAAAATACATTTTATTAAATGAAAAAAAGTTACTGTATGCAATTGGAATTTATGTGAAAGACCCTTGAAATGAACAAATGTCTAGAGAAGCAAGAATAGAACAGGAAACCTTATAAGAAAGATGTTCCAGGCCAGCTGGGGCTACAGGGAGACCCTGTCTCGAAAAGACCAAAAATAAAAAAGATGTTTCCTTGATTCTAAATATGTAGTTTCTGTTTAACTTCTGAAACAGAATCAGACCCTGGATTTGTCCAGGTCTATGACCCCCAGCACTCAAAGCTGAGAAAGGATGATTGAGACTTCTAGGCCATTTTGAACAATATATAACAGACAGACTTCAAACATAAAATAAAATAAATGCAAGTTTGTAATCCAATTATAATTATGCAATTGTGATTGTTTTGCTTTTCTGTGTTTTGTATAACATTTGAATTAGTATGCATTCAAATTTTCAGAAATATTTGTATTAATATTTTGAGAGTTTTCTAACCTGCCTTTTCATCACATTTACCATTAACCCATACCAGATCCACCCCATCACCTTGACCCCAAATCTGTGTCTTCTTTTTCTTTGTTAAATAACTAATAGATTCCAAATTGTGCTGTGCATATGTTCATGGGTTTGGGACCATCTATCTTTGTATGATTAACCTTTTATAGGCCATATGCATAATGAAAACTGACTCTCCTCCCCAAAGATATCAGCTGTTGATAGTTCCTCAATTAGTGTTGGGGGTTCATGAACCATTTCCCTCTCCATACTAGAATTTTGACTGCTTTGATCTTGGCTAGTTACTTTTACTGCAATCACAGCTACTATGAGTTCATGTGCATAGTGGATCTGTCATATCCGGAAGACAATATTTTGCTATAATATTCCCCAAACTCTGGCTCTTAACAATCTTCTGCCACTTCTTCCCTGATAGTACCTGAGCTTTGGAGGGGTCAATGATATAAATGTCCTATTTGTGGCTGACTACTCCACTGACACTTATTCTCTACAGTTGTGAAGTTCTGTGTTAATCACCATCTACTGCATAAAGAGACTGCTGATGAGGTCTGAGAGCTGCACTAATCTATGTTAGAGAGATGAATTCAGAAGGCAGTTTGATTATTTGATTATTTCCAGTAAGCAGAACAATAGTAGGTTCATTCCTAAGGCCTGCTGCTTCCAATGTTACAGAGTCTGTGACCACTAAGAGACCACCAGAGCAAGACTTTAATCAAGATTTTATTTTATTTTATTTTTTGCATATTTGATTTCATCTTTACTAAATAATAAAAAGATATTTATGCCAGAGAATTGTTTTTAAATACATTATGAGTTTGTTTTAGTGAACATTTTATTTGTATAGTTATTTTCTTTTCTTTCTTTAATATTTAAAAATATTTTATTTATTATTTTTTTCATTTTTTAACAATAAGTAATAATATATGAGTACAAGCATCCTTCATGTAAAATCAATTTGCAAGCAGTTGTGCCCAAACCCACACAGCCCAAGGGTCCCACTATCCAGCTGGGGGGCTTGTATGTTCAATCAAGATGATCAAATGAGTGTCCAGTCTATATTGCTGTAGTTTCACCATTAACCCCAATCGAAGCCCTTACATTCTACCACGCCCCCTCTTCCGCAGATTGTTCCCTAGGCTTAGAAAAGGGGCACAGGTGGATGAGAAGCAAAACAGTCTACTTTCTCTGGAGCTGTTGTCTTGGTCCCTAGTCAATTCTGGCTGTTTTCCTTCATGGGCTGACAGCTTGTCCAGGCATAACCTTTCGATCCTACTAATGAAGCACATGCAATTAGATATATAGGTATTTAAACAGTATAATATATAGCCTTTCGATCCTACTAATGAAGCACACGCAATTAGATATATAGGTATTTAAACAGTACTAATTGTTATGGTAGGTTACTTTGGTATAGACACAGATGTTTGGATGGTATGTTAATCCATGAATTACATTTTCTTCTGTTAAGTATGACAGGGTCTTCGTGTGGTTTATAACATCTCCTAACCATTAGAAGATGTAAGCTTGTGGCATCAGCCATGGGTTATTCCTCCAAGGAGAGAGCTAATAGCCAGTTAGATTTGGGATATACAGACATATGGCTGCCACTGCTGCACAGTATTTCCAGGCAGGTGAGGTGTAGCTGGAGCTGACGGAGGAGTCTTGCTCGACTCAAGAAGTCCTATATTTGCTTTATTGGTTTAGTGACCTTTGGTAACACTCTCTGGCATTCCAGTGACCATCTGTATACTTGCAAGTGCGGTCTCCATACATCTTTCCTATGTTTACATCAGGTCTTCAACAGCAGGGCCTTATCACCTCTCTTCTTGCAGGTATCCCTGTTTGGAGGAAAGAAGCCTTTACCTTTTGTGGGGGCTTGGATACCCTGGCCAACATCTCCTTAGTAGAACAATCCATTTTTGATATCAGAGCTCTCCTCTATTAATATATTTTGCTTAAGTGCATAGCTTAAGGAGACTTTAGTATTATATTTTAATCCAATCAAAATCAGCACTGTGATTATAGTCTCACTCAATTCTGAGTCTGCAGCATCTGAGAAATCTGGAGCTTGTGTTTTTAAAGGTGCAGCTTGTGGAATTTTTCCTACATGCAGAGGCTTCATGTAAGTAGTGATACACATGTTTACAGGAGCACAAGAGTGTCTGCTTAATATCTAAAACAGTTACATAATTCTGGGAAAATAGCTAATCATACAATTCAGGGAAAATTATAAAGGGACCCTCAGGTCAATTCTTCCTGGAGTTAATGACCAGTCATTAGATAATGACTCTGATAAGATGTGGGGCCCTCGTTTGTTCAACCTTGAACTAAGAATAGGGCTTTCCCTTTGAGTTTCTAAGACCTTTTCTTTTCTTTTTTTAATTTTATTTCAAATTGAACTTTAACTTATGTTACTTTGATGCTATGTGTACTCTAAACTAGACCTTTTATTATTATTATTCTTTTGGAGACAGTGTTGTCCTATAGCCCCAGCTGTCCTGGAACTCACTATGTAGACCAGGCTGGCCTTGATCTCATAGAAATCCACCTGCAACTGCCTCCCAAGTGCTGGGATTAAAGGCCTGTGCCACCATGCCCAGCTTCTGAGGACTTATCCAAAATGCATGTTTTATCCAAAACGAAGTTATTCTGGCCATGACAGTGTAAATTAATTTCTACCATCTGAAGTTGCAAAGGCTCCATTAAACCCTTCTATTTCTGGCAACCTGCAGAGCAGGCTTGAGCTAAGAATAAGGTTTAAGTGTAAAAAGTGGAGTCACTTCAACCATCAAAACCAAGCCATGGGTTTTCGGTAAGATTTACAGTATCTGGCATAGTTTTCTTGTATTGAGTAGGCCTTAAATTCTTTAACTTTCAGGCCACAATTTTGCTCATGGCCATGTCTTGCCACATTGGTCATGTTATTGTCATTCCCAGTGTTCATAGCTAGGGAAGACTATTAATGATGTTTTATACCTTTAGCAGCCTATAGTAGCCCCTTCCAGAACTATGAAAGACAACAAGCAGGAGAAAGTTTCTTGGTCATTACCTACTTTATTTCTTTGTATCCTGTGATCAATGTGTGCAATAGCTTCACCAATATGGTGTTACCATCATGTCCTGAGTGCCAATCACGATTAATGGCAATAACTTATACTGTCATGGGGGGGGTTTCTGGAATACTCATCACTAACAACTTGAGGTAAGGTCTCCCACATCCAGTATTGGGCTTTTTATTAGGCAATCTATGGTTCCTGGAAAATCCTATGTGAAGGGTAACACCAATAAAACACAAATGTATGTACATGTAAACACATATATATATATATATATGATATAAAATAGTATGTTTCCATGTGGCTTTTTGAAATATCCTACTGTTATTTATTTCTCCCATTCACCCATTCCTCTGTCATACCCTACATACCCTATCAATTTTGTCCCCACTTAAACTTATGATTCCATTACTGCTTTTCCTTTTACTTAATCTAATTGTTTTAAACTAGGATTTAACCCCAGAGTCTCATATATTTCAGAATAGAAATTCTCTATGAACCTATATACCCAGCCTTTCTGAACTTTGTATTTTGAGACAGAATCTCACTGTTACCTTTTAGCAATTTTCTCAAATGAGGTTTCTAGACAGGGTTGCACATTTAGAAGAACAATAACAAGAAACAAAAGACTTCTTTGACTTCTCTCAAGGACAGACTGCCAACAGGAACAAGGCCATTTCTGTCTTCCGTCGAAAAACAAGAATCAAATCTTCTCACTTTCAATCCCTAACTAATTTCTTTCTCCTTCCATTGATCATTGAAATTATGTGGGATTCACTGGAGAAATATCAAGACCTTGCATGAAGTACTTGCATGCCAGTTTCATTGAAAATTCCTTGCAGCTTTTGGCTATAAAAGAGAGCCTGAAAACATTCAAGGGAAAATAAATCTTTCATTCAGCTCAATAGCTAGAGAAAGAGGAGGAGAGTCTTCTTTCCATGCCTGTATTAGTCTGGGTTCTCTAAAGAAACAGAAGCAACAGGACGAATATATAACTATATACAAATTTATTGATTTGCCACACAAGACAGAGCTCAAGTAGTACAACAGTAGCCACACCACATTGGAGAGGCTGAGAATCCAGGGAAATGCTCAGTCTGCAAGGCTGGATGTCTCAGTAGTCCCAATCTGGTGCTGAAGGCCCGATGGATTCCAGGAGATGTGCTGGTCTCAGTACAAGCTGGGATCCGAAGGGTTGATCAGAGCAGCAAGACAAACTCATCAGTGAGAGAGCGGCAAGCTGCAGGAAAAATAGGGACCAGCTTCCTCTGCCATGGCCTTTTATACTGCCTACCAGCAGAATGTAATGCCCACATTTGGGGTGGACCAACCGGGTTGAGGTGGTCCAATCCGAAGATCCATTTTCTCTTATTTGTTCCTTAGTCCAGTCAAGTTGACATCCAGGATTAACCATCAAAAGTCCACCCCTTGTCAATGTGACACCCAATAAATGGCCTCTCCTTATGTTATGCTTAAATGTCAATTTCGAACAATGGCAAGGTCATAATTCCACCTAACATGATATAAGTGTCTCGTGTGCAATCGCAAAGCAGTATATCATAGAGTAGGTGGTAATATCCTTGAGGAATATTTAGTCCTTCAGTATCTATTATCCTAAATATGACAAAACTTAACAGTTACCTCAGTTGTACATTCAAAAGGGAATAACACAAGTTTCTGCTTAATATATGTATATATATATATATATATATATATATATATATATATATATAAGCACATTCTTAACTAAATATGACAAAAGTTAATATCTATTTATCTATTATAATCCACATTTCTGCAACTGGTCCCGTGGCCTCAGCTNCCGAGGCCTCAGATGATATTTATGACTACCTTCTTCTACTATCCATTCTGTATTTCCTCCACCATCAGCAAGCACATCTGCAGGTCTTTGCTCTTTCCCTGGAGAGGAATACCTTCATCCCTGAAGTGTCTGGGCCATTTATTGTCCTCTCTAGTTTGGGTTGTTGGAATTTCCTATTGACTTTAATCATAGGACATGGTAGCACCAGAAGGCACCCTACAGCATCTCCTGCTTTCCAGACATAATCTTTCCTGCCCCCATTGTGGAGAAAAAGTCCAATTCCCTCCTGGTAGTCTGGATCAATCACTCCTCCTACTAGTGTTATTCCTTCCTTAGCCTGTTGGCTTAAGGCCAGTAGAAGCCCAAAGTGGCCAGGGGGAAGTCTTAGCTTCCAGTTCAATGGAACATTTGCTGTGTCTCCTGGCAAAAGCACTCCCCTCTTTGGAGCCAAAACTTCTAGACAAGCAGAACACAAGTTCTTGGGTACAGGAAGCAAAAATTTTCCTACTGGGTCACTAGGGTTGATAGTGAGTGGAATCACTCCCACTTCTACTCCTTGATTCCTGGACCCATGAATTCTGGCTATATGAGAAAGAGTACCATATAGGGGGAGCTGACTCAAAGCATATACTGCCTGCTGGAGAACCTTGCCCCAGCCCTCCAGGGTATTGCTACCTAATTGCTCTGTAACTGTGTCTACAAGAGGCCATTCCATACTTCTACCAAGCCAGCTGCTTCTGTGTGGTGGGGAACATGGTAAGACCAGTGGATACCATGACAATGGGCCCACTGTCAAAATTCGTTGGCTGTGAAGTGAGTTCCTTGGTCAGAAACAATGTTGTGAGGAATACCATGATGGTGGAAAAGGCATTCTATAAGTCCCTGGATGGTAGTTTTGGCAGAAGCATTACATTCAGGAAAGGCAAATCCACAACCAGAATAAGTATCTATTCCTGTAAGGACAAAATGCTGTCCCCTCCATGATGGAAGAGGTCCAATGTAGTCAACCTGCCACCAGGTTGCTGGCTGGTCACCCTGGGGAATAGCACCATATTGGAGGCTCAATGTTTGTCTATGCTTTTGGCAAATCTGGCACTCCACAGCAGCTGTAGCCAGATCAGCCTTGGTGAGTGGAAGTCCATGCTGTCAAGCCCATGCATAACCTCCATCTCTGCCACCATGACCACTTTGTTCATGGGCCCATTGAGCAACAACAGGGATAGCTGGAGAAAGAGGCTGACTATCCACAGAACGAGTCATTTGATCCACTTGATTATTAAACTCATCCTCTGCTGAGATCACCTTTGATGAGCATTTACATGAGACACAAATATCTTCACATCCTTTGGCCATTTGGAGAGCTCTATCCACACACTTCTTCCCCAAATGTCTTTCTCACCTATTTTCCAGTCATGCTCCTTTCAATTCCCTGACCATCCAGCCAAACCAATGGCTACAGCCCATGAATCACTACATAATCGAACCTCTGGCCATTTCTCCTTCCAGGAAAAATTCACAACCATGTGCACTGCCAGAAGTTCTGCCCACTGTGAAGACTTTCCTTCATCCATGTCCTTTAGGGTAGTTTCAGAAATTGGCTGTAATGCTGCAGCTGTCCACCTCTGGGTGGTGCATGCATAGTGTGCAGAACCATCAGTAAACCGGGCCCTAGTCTTCTCTTGCTCAGTTAACTGATCATAGGGCAAAACCCATGGAGCCATATGTGCATGCTTAAGCACAAGAGGCATTGTAACAGTAGTGGGAACCATAGGCATTTGGGCAACTTCTTCATGTAGATTGCTTGTGCCTTCAGGGCTGGCCCGGGCCCTGCCACTTATGTACCACTTCCATTTGATAATGGACTGTTGCTGCACATGTCCTACTTTATGGTCTGGTGGGTCAGATGTCACCCAGCTCATGATGGACAGCTCAGGTCGCATGGTGACTTGGTGGCCCATTGTCAAATGTTCAGTTTCCACTAAGGCCCAATAGCAGGCTAAGAGCTGTCGCCCAAAAGGAGTATACTTGTTTGCAGGTGAAGGTAGAGCCTTACTCCAAAATCCCAAGGGCCTCCACTGTGATTTACCTATGGGACCCTGTCACAGACATCAGATGGCATGTCTATCTGCCACTGGTACCTCAAGCACCATTGGGTCTACTGGATCATATGGCCCTAGGGGCAGAGCAGCTTGCACTGCAGCCTGGACCTGTTGAAGAGCCTTTTCCAGTTCCAAGCCCAACTCAACGTTTGCTGCCTTCTGAGTCACCTGATGTATGGGTCGTAATAACACACCCAGATGAGGAATGTGCTGCCTCCAGAATCCAAAAAGGCCCACTAAACGTTGTGCTTCTTTCTTGGTGGAGGGAGGGGTCAGGTGCAACAACTTATTCTTTACCTTAGAAGGAATGTCTCTGCATGCTGCACACCACTGAAATCCTAGAAACTTCACTGAGGTTGATGGCCCTTGAATTTTAGTTGGATTTATTTCCCATCCTCTCATGTGCATATGCTTTACCAACAAGTCTAGTCTAGCCTATACCTCCTGTTCCCTGGGTCCAGTCAGCATAACATCATCAATATAGTGGACCAGTGTGATATTTTGTGGAAGAGTCAGGCGAACAAGATCCCTTCTAACTAAGTTATGGCACAAAGCTGGAGAGTTAACATACCCGTGAGGTAAGACAGTAAAAGTATACTGTTGGCCTTGCCAGCTGAAAGCAAATTGCTTCTGGTGGTCCTTATGAACTGCTATTGAGAAGAAAGTATTGGCCAGATCAATAGCTGCATATCAGATACCAGGAGACATATTAATCTGCTCAAGTAAGGACACCACATCTGGTACAGCGGCTGCAATTGGTATCACTACTTGGTTGAGTTTTCAATAGTCAACTGTCATTCTCCATGATCCATCTGTCTTTTGAAAAGGCCAAATTGGAGAGTTAAATGGAGATGTGGTAGGAATCACCACCCCTGCATCTTTCAAATCCTTGATGGTGGCACTAATCTCTGCAATCCCTCCAGGGATACGATCCTGTTTTTGGTTCACTATTTTCTCTGGTAGAGGCAATACCAATGGTTTCCATTTGGCCTTTCTAACCATAATAACCCTCACTCCACAGGTCAGGGAACCAATGTGGGGATTCTGCCAATTTCTAATTATCTCTATCCCAATTATAAATTCTGGGACTGGGAAAATAACCACAGGATGAGTTCTGGGACCCACTGGGCCCACCATGAGTCAGACATCAGCCAAAACTCCATGTATCACCTGACCTCCATAGGTCCCTACTTTAACTGGAGGGCCACAATTCTTTCTAGGATCTCCTGGGATCAGTGTCAACTCAGAACCAGTATCCAATAGGCCTCAAAAAGTCTGATTATTTCCTTTTCCCCAGTGTACAGTTACCCTAGTAAAAGGCCTCAGGTCCCTCTGGGGAAGGAAAGGAGGAAGGCAAACAGTATAACTCTTTGGTATTGTGACAAGGTCCTTCCTCTTTGGAACCTGGCCACCCCTTCATACAAGGGGTTCTGGGTCTGTGAACTGTCTCAAGTCTGGAAACTGGTTAAATGGATGGGACTCGCTACTGCTGAAATCCAATTTTGACTTCATATCATTTGTTCTAGAGCTTTTTGGCTTATACAGATTAAATAAAAACTTAGTTCGCTTCTTATGTATTTGGTTCCTGGGAACACCATGATTAATTGGCCAGTTCCAAAGATCATTTCTGGTCATGCCATTATAGGTATTGTTTTGCCTTTGCTGCCCATTATAACTACAATAACTATACTCATCTGGCCTTCAGTGATTCAGTGCTGCCACATGACTCCTACCCTGAGGTCCTGTTAACCCTATTACGTGTACATTTAATTTATGCAAGCGAGCAACAGCTTCTGTAACTGTAAGATCTGGCATAAGAAATTGAGCAAAAACAAAGTTCTTCAAATGTTCTGGTGTCTCTCTCAGTACTTTCCATCTTATAAATTCAGTGAAAGGCATGTCTTCTGGGTCCTCACATTGTGGATAATGTGGTTTTACACTTCGATTCCACTCAAGCATGCCCATCTGCCTGTCCCTCACAATCCCTTCATCAATACTAAGCCAAGGAATATCAGGCATCTCTAGCTTGCAGTTAGTAGGCCATATTTTAACAAATATTTCAGCCAACCAATCAAATAAACTTTTAACACCTTTCTTAACCCCTCGAGCTTCCATGTTAAGCCTAGAATCTATACTCAGTGGGCTCATATTGATAAACTCAGTCTGATCCAATTTATATTCCTTCCACCATTATCCCACACCCTTAAAATCCATTCCCACATGTATTTGTTAGTCTTCTGCTGGAAAGAGTAGGGAAAATCATTAATTTCTTTAGTGGTGTAGCACAACTCCTCATGGACCACATTTTCTATCTCACCTTTAGGGACTTGCTTAGCCTTTAATCTGGTTATAGGTCTAGAAGCAATAATTGCTGGGCCCTGAGGGACATTAGCTCCCACTGGGAGGGGGACATTAGATTCCTCAGGCAAGGGTGGGGAGGGCAGATCTGCAGGGTGTGTGTTCTCTGCTGAGGGTGGGGAGATTAATTCCTCAGATAAAGAAAATCCTTCCGAGAATCATAGGGTTCAAAGTCTTCATCATTGTGGTTCTCCCACACATCTCTATTCCATTTCAGAGTTCCACCCTTTCCCCACCGGTGCTCTCACTTTGACTACTGACACTCTTCGTGGCTGAGAATTAAATTTGCGATGCATACCAGCCAAACACATAATAAGGGCTCCAGCTTGATTTTCTGCTGCTTTAGCTCTTTGGCTGCTGGAGAGAAGATGCTCTTCCAGAGCACACTTGGAAACTTTTAAACTGTTGTTTCAAATCTGGAGCTGATCAATTTTATCACTGAGCTCCTTATTTTCCTCTATCACTTTATCCAGAGATGCTAGGAGCAATCAGGCAACATCATTATTTTCTTTATTTTTCTGCAATCTCTCAAACGATTTATATATAGAGTTGCTAAATTCATTGCTCCTCACAAGAGGCGTGTTAGGTGATTCAAATGGATCTATATTCATAATCACATCAAATAGTCTGCACCAAGGATTATCATTCCTCTTCATGCCACCAGGAGAGCCTTCAGTAACTCTAGGCTTCATTGGATTGGAGAGGTGGCTCCAGAAAGTACCTAACCCACTAATGAAATTCATCCGTTCAATTCTGTTTCTCTAGAACCACTTCTGGTACCAAAATCTGTATTAGTCAGGGTTCTCTAAAGAAACAGAAGTAACAGGGTGAATATATAGCTATATACACTTCATTGGTTTGCTCACATGACAGAGCTCATGTAGTCCAACATTAGCTGTGCCACAATGGAGAGGCTAATCCAGGGAAATGCTCAGTCTGCAAGGCTGGATGTCTCAGTAGTCCCAACCTGGTGCTGAAGGCCCAATGAATTCCAGAAGATCTGTTGGTCTCAGTAAACGTTGGGATCTGAAGGGTTGATCACAGCACCAAGACAAACTCATCAGTGAGAGAGAGGCAAGCTGCAGGAAAAAAAGGGACCAGCTCCCTCTTCCATGGCCTTTTATCCTGCATCCCAGCAGAAGGTAACACCCACATTTGGGGTAGGTCATCCGGGTTGAGGTAGTCCAATCCGCAGATCCTTTTTATCTTATTTGTAACTTAGTCTAGTCAAGTTGACACCCAGCATTAACCATCACAATGTCTTTCCACACCACTTAACATAAAAAATTTTAAGTTGAAAGATTAAAAAGGAAGGGCAAAAGTGAAGTTTTCTTTGCTTGTGTATTAGAACTCTTTTTTTTTATTATTTCAAAAGCTGCTTTGTTCACATTGCACTAAAAGTTCCATTTATTCTTTTTCTATGGTGGAGCATTGTGTGTCCTTCTTGACATTTTTTAATGAATAATTAGAAACCTGTGATTTATCTGACCACTTTAAAAGTTGAAGAAAAGCATGCATTGCAATATCCTAGTAAGATTCTGAGTTCTAGATGCATGTTTTAGTCTTTTTTGAATTTCCAGTGCCAACAACACTTCCATTTGATAGCTTTTATTGGGTATTTAATTTTGAATATTTTTCCTTTTTCATCTGTAACAAAACAAGAAAAAATAATTCCAATACATTGTAAGTTAAGTGATTCCTTGTTATCTTTCATATACTGATATCTCCTAGAGGAAGATGTATTTTATGTCACAAAGATGTAGTTGACAATATTCCCAAGTATTCCTGGTCACCCATTCATATGGGAAATGATTGATTTCTGATCACAAAATATAGCCAGTGGTCAAAAGGTTAATGCTAGCTATAGACAGAGGGTTGGAAAATACAGGCTAACCATTGTGTCTGTTTTATAATGCACTTTTTAAACTGAATAAAAACATTGTTAAATCTATAAGTGGGTTTTATCAGGAATATAAACCAGATATATCCTTCTATAAAAGGGAGATTTACCATCTAATCTTTGCAGAATTGAAATCAGTATTTAGTGAAATGGCATCAGTGCTTCCAGGAGAAAGGGAAAGGTAATTTTTAGTTGGCTAAGCCTTTGAAATTGTGATATCAATTTTTTTTTTCATTTGTCAAGTAGCTATGTTATTATGTATGGATATATCTAATTACCTTTCTGGTCATTTGGCAGAACATTTTCCTTCATTTTGTTTGTTTTCAGAAGCATCATCTTACACACTAATTATTTCCAAGTAAGCTATTGTAATTTTCTGAGTGGTCCTTAATTCATGACATTTCCCACAACTCATTGTGGGATATGTCTATTTAGCATGGTGTTAATATGTACTCTTTTGCAATTTGTTTGTAAATTTAGCCTTGTAATGCACATTTAAATGGTATTTAAAAGTGGAGACTTTGGCAACTAAACAAGACTAGATAAAGTCATAAGGGAGGAGCAAAGTGATGTAAATAGTGACTAAATTATTATAGTAGCAATGGAGTTCCTTAAGGAAACACATCCTGGTTAAGAGAATGAAACTCTGGCCTAGGTGGAGACCTAACTTTCTGTTTGTGGTGAGTCAAACATCTGTCCAGGAAAACACCCTAGCAAGTTGGATTCAGCTAAAGCCATACAAAAGAGATATGCAGAATAATTACACCCATAATGACATAATACTTTTCCTTCCCAGAATCCCTGTTCCCCTAGCACAGTGTAGTTTACCAGGCATAGGCCATGCATGTTTGTAAGTCAGTCTGCTTTTTCTGAATTAATCAGAAAAGCATTAATTTCCCTCTCTTGTTTCTATTTTTTATGTATGATTTTCCAAACACTTGGGGCTTTGAAAACATTTTGGGCTTTCCTCCTCTTTCTCTAAAGCCTCCGAACACATATGACTACTGTTCTCCCAGGTGTCTGTATGCTGTGTGGCAGGGGGCTTTTTAATCCATTCTTCTCTATACCCTCCTCCTCTGGGCAGCTGCTGGGATTTACAGCCTGATTGCCCAGAGGGTTTTTCTTTGAAATGCTAATAAAATTACACTCAAGCTTCTTTTTTTGTTGAGAATAAAAAAACCCAAGAAAGAACTACGGGTTTCTCTGTATTCTCTATTCTCTGGCAACCAGGAAGGAACAGCAAAGTTCCAGTCACAAGGAGAATAGGAACTGCTCTCATTCCAACTGACCCCGCAGTCTTGGTGAGGATACATGCTGCTCCCAGCCTTATTCTGGGAAGGACTTCCTTACAATCAAAGGTCAGAAATGAAGAGATTCATGGCTGGCCAAGATGCTGAAAACAAAGTGATGCTTGTGGGCTCAGTTATGTACAAGACAACTAGACTCCTCCTCTAAGTATCAGAAAACACTGGGAGAGAAGAGGCAGGAACTATGTAAGAACCAGAATAAAAGGTGAAGAGGTCCTAAAATGCCATCTTGCAGACTCGGTAACACCACTGCAATCATTAATACAAAATTGTGTTTACCAGATCTGGGCCCATAAAAGAGTGTCCTTGGCAATATTTAGCAAAGGATGGGGGAGAGGCTAAGGAGGCCCTATCACTTATTGCTAAACTGCTGTCTTTTGATAGATTGTAGGAGAGGACTGATTTTTGTCTTTAGTTGTGTACACACTGCTGAACCAACCAGACTCAAACTCAAAGCACCAAATCCGTGATCACAAAGATGGTTCTAGTTAAACTCAGTGGATCACAAAACAAAGTGAATAGACATATCTGTGTGAGAGAGAATAGTGGAGAAGAACATGGGTAAACATAGGTGGAAGGGAGAGGAGATGGTAGAGAGTGGTTCACATGCATTCTGTACATGTATGAAATTATCTAAGAAAAAATGTTAATAAAAGTTTAAAAATAAGAAAATATTATTTAAAAGTTTCAGATTCAATCCATTGTCCCATGACCCACTGGATGCATTAAGTATTTTATAAATTTATAAAAGGAAGCACACCTGACATAGCTGTCCTTCACCATGGCATGGTAAAGGAAAGCCACATTTGCCAGAAGTCAGGCTAATAGCAGTACTGTGCTTTTATACATTCTTGCCTTCAGAACCAACCATGAGCTAAACAAATATTGGTTCTTCATAAAATTCTTCATCTTTGCTATTTAGTTATAACAAAATGAAGTGGGGAGATAAGTGTTAGTTCCAGACTTCTACTTTGGACAAATGATAAGCATTCACTTTCCCTCAGGCTGGAGTCCACCAGATGCATCCGGGGTATTGAGAAACAGGCCCAGTGGTATTCACTTTCCCCCATGCTGAAGTCCACCAGATACATAGGAGGCTTGGGAAACAGGTCAGTCTGAACCTATAAAGAAAAATTCCCCTAGACCAGGTTCTGTTCCTGTCCCAAGACTGTGTCTAAAGATAACCTTTGTTATGTGGGGGCAGGTGGCCTGACCTAACCATGAGCTGTAACTCTGCTATTATCCAATAAGGCTAGAAGTTACCCAAACCCCACTAAGATTCCCCTAGACCCTGTATAAAAGGCCTTAGAGCTAACTTATTGGGGTCAGAGCCTTTTCCCTCCCACCCCAGCTTGCAGGTTTATATTTTCCCAAAATAAACTCTTGGTTTTCCATCCTTTGGTGTGTCTGGTGTGGATTCTCGGACCCTAACAGAAGCACACTAAGAAACATTGTATCTAGAACATAGTAGACCATTAATAAGTATTAACTAAAGAAATACATACATGAGAGAAACTATCACTATGGAAATAATGAAGACTTGAGGAATTAAAATGAAAATATTATTACTAGGCTACTTAACAGCTCTTTTAGTCATTTTCCTTTTTCTCAGGAACAAACACAAATTCCATATATAATACAGGGTTTTAAAAATAATATTTCTATAATTCATATGCTAAAGATTTCTCATTTATTTCCTAATCAGGGAACCTGTGTATTTTGTATTCTTCACATTAAACTTCTTTCTTGTCTCAAAATATGCTATTTCCTCCCTTGACACTATTATTCTTTCCTTTGTTTCATCTGGGCAATCCTAAATAGTCTTCCTATTAGTATCTCATCTACTTTGATATCTAGTACTTTAATAAAACAGCCTGACCAAAGCATCTTAAGAGAGGAAATGGTTTATTTCATCTTACAGGTTACATATAGTCCATCCTTGAAAGAAGTCGTGGCATGAACATGAAGCAGAAATCGGGAGGAATGGCATTTGCAGGTTCACCCACTGGCTTATGTTTCTGCTTAGCTAGCTTTCTTATAAGAACCAGGAATATCTGCCTTGGGAATGAAGTTCTCCATAGTGGGATGGGCACTCCTACATCATTTAACATTATAAAAATATTAAATCAGAGTTGCGTCTTCAGAACAATCTGATCTAGGAAATTCCTCAAACAAGGCTTTCCTCTCAGATAATATCTGTGTCACAGTGATAATTAAAGCCAACTAAGATAGTCCTCCAAACATTAGTATTTTGTTGGTATTATTCATGAGCATGTCCCCAAGTCTACGTTGGCTACTCTGTAACGGGCATTATAATGGTCATTTACATGTGGGTTTTAATTCCCTAAATTTTGAAAAAGCAAGGATCACAGCTACTCTACTTGTGGCTGCTTACTCAAAGCATAGCACAGTGACTCACCCTTAGCAAGTAATCAGCAAATAGTTTGTTCAATAAATGAATAGATAAAATGAATTAAAACATACCATATCTATCTAGCTTGTTTTGATGTGTGAGTTTGTATATGTCAGTTTATGCACAGATGTTTTCAGGTACACATTCACATGAATGAGCATAGGAAGGGGCAGAAATCAACATCATTTTATTTTTCTGAGACAGACTCTCTCAATGAACCTGGAGTTCACTGATTAGGATAGGCTCACTGGCCTGCAAGATAGGCTCTGCCAGTCTCCAACTTAACAATTACTGGGATAATAGACATGCACTACAACACTATTCATGGATTTCAAGTAATTTCCTGGCGATCCAAACTCAGATTCTCATTTTGGGCAGGCAGAATTTTACCAAAGGAACTTTCTCCCAAGTCCTCTAATCTAGTTAAAAGCTTATACTTGCCGGAAAATTGGCATGTTTGTTTTTGGCATGTGTAAATTGGATATCCCTTTGTAGATAAATGATTTATTCTGTATCTAGTGGGAAATCTGCCAGTAAATAGGGATCTGTAGTCATTGTGAAAATTGTTTCAATTAAAGAGTAGCCTTCACAGGAGCATAAGGACATTTTTTTTTAACACAGGATAGGTATATGACAGCTTATCCCATTCTCAGTCACTCCATTCTTCCTTAATCTCTGTTGCTCCTCTTTTTTCTCCTTCCTTTATATTTCTTTCAAATAAATTGACTCTAAGAGCATACCCTAATAAATTCCTGGGTTGCTCAATTCTTTCTCAGAGTCAGTTTTCTGAGGGATATGGCGATGTCACTGAGAATGAAAAAAGTGTTGGTGCTGTTAAGAAACAGATCACAATAAACTAATATTAAACCATGTTATTTGTGTTTATCCCACCCTTGTTCCCATTACAAAATACAATTCTATGTCTTTCCTTGGCTCAGGGTTCTGACCTTTACCTGTTTTAGAGGATGTTTCCTTAAGTTGTGCAGTTTTGTTTTTGTTTGCTTGTTTGTTTTGCATTTGAGAAAAATGCAGAGAAGCTGGACAGTCTCTCAATTGCCCTCACTCTTTTCCCTCTCGCAATTGTCATCACTCTTCTCCCTTGAGACAGGCTATACAACTTAGAAAAGTCACTCCTTGATCTTTTCTCCGTCATTGCCTTAGAAACATACCATAGACTCTGATTAAAAGCATGCCTTCCATTAGAGTAATAAAACAACCCTCTCTTTCTAGACACTGGGTCATAGGGAAGAATCTGAACAAAAAGGTCTTGCAAAGCTCCGCTCCAACACCTACTAGAATTATGTACCCTTGTGTTTTCTCAAATAACATCTTTATATGAATATCATGATTATAATGGGCAATCTTGATTGTCAACTTGATGAGATTTAAATTAACTAGGGAAACAAATTTCTAGTTACACCTGTGAGGGATTATCTACATTAGCTTAACTGTGATGGGGTGACCTACCCCAAATATGGGCAGTTCCATTTCATGGACTGGTTTTCTGGACTGATTGAAAATGGGAGAGATCTAGCTCATTTCTTTCTGTTTCCTGATTGTGGATGCAATGTCATCATCTGATTCAAGCTCCTGCTTCCATACGAGCCCTAACATTATGGACTGTATCACCTAGAATTGTAAACCAATATACACATTTCTTTGCTTAAATTGTTGTGTTGGGTGTTTCATCACAGCCGTGAGACAAGGAACTAATACACAAACTTCTAACTCCTGTTGTTCTATTTTTTGTCTTTTTGAGACAGGGTCTCCCTGTAGCACCAGCTGTCCTGGAACTCACTCTGTAGATAAGGCTGGCCTTGAACTCACAAAGATCTGCCTGCCTCAGCCTCCCAAGTGCTAGGATTAAAGGTATGCACCACCACACCTGGCTGTCATTCTCCTTTAATGTTAATAATTCTCTCCACTTTCCTACTCACTTGAAGGTAAGACCTGACTTCCTACCACTGCCCATCCATGGGCCACAGTATTTCCTGCTTATTCTCTCCATCTTGTTAACAACCGTGTGTGTGCTTTTGTGAGTCTCTGTGCCTGTGTGTGTTTTCTTTAACTCTGCATCCTGAAAAATTAGCAAGTAAAACTTAACTTAAAGAGATCTTGTGGTCTGCTGTGGGTCCTATCCATTGCTAGATTGGTCTTGAGAATACTCTTTTTTTCTAACTAGTCTGTTTATGAGAAAAAAAAGTCTCTAGGCTCTGTATATTCCTGAGTACACTATCATTCACATCTTCTAAATTAGACATGAATTTGCCCTCGTACACAGTTATTTGGTCTGTGCTACCTCAAAATTTGGGTTAAAAGCCACACAATTTTTAATACCAAGACAATAAATAAGTGCTAACTTTATTATTGGTGGTATTTTATTTACAATAACAGCACTAAATATGTTCTGACTAGGGAATATAATCTGGCATGAAATTTATCATAAGGAAGAGCCTGAAAATTACTGTGAACAGCATTTCTGTAGATCATAGCCTAATGAGAGTTACTAAAATTCACAAGCTTTAACTGAGTACCAATTATTTTTGTATTCTTTGACTAAAATTTGTGGAAAGTCAAATAATTTTTAAGGTGGATGAAAAATTTGTAGCAAAATTAATTTACCAGTAGTAGGTGAGTAACAAGCTATTATCACTGCCCTGTTGAAGATAAAAACTGCCATATAAAATGATAATGTGTTTCTGGAACTATTAAAGCCATGTTCAAAACCATATGGGTCGACTCGGCAACCAGGTGGGTGTCTGGTGTGCAGCCAGCTGCCCACCCAGGTCAACTGGTGCCTACCTCTAGAACTACAGAGATGAACTGTGAGTTTGGATAGAGGGAGAGACAGTGGTGCATACACTCAGAGGGCCAGGTGGGGTCTGGCACATGAGCTAGGTGGGGTCTGGCGTGTGGACCAAAGGAGTTCCCTCCCCACACACACTCAAGCTACTGGTACTGTGGTGGAGAGGATAAGCTGCTGGTGCTCTGGTTTGCTGTGGTTGGGGTGATCTAGCAGTGTCAGTGAGTCTAGGCTGTACGGCAAAAGCTGAGGAAGAAACCAGCAGGAATCAAACTGAGTGACCAGCCATTCCTCTATATTAACATTTAAGATCAGCAACAGAAGCGAAAGAAAGAAAGAAAGAAAGAAAGAAAGAAAGAAAGAAAGAAAGAAAGAAAGAAAATGCACATGCCAAAGATACAACAGGAAAACACCAATATGGGAAAAGTTCATAATAAATCCCCACAAAACTCGACCAGTACTGTAGAAGATCCCAACAATGAGATCTCCCTGGAAGGATCCCAAGACACCAAAATTAGAAGAACAACTGTAGACATATTCAAAGAAATCAAAGAATTTAAAGAACAAATCAGAGAACTGAAGGGAGAGAAGGAAAAACTCATGAAGGGTCTAGAAGGAAAGAATGGCAAACTCTGGAAAGAATTAAAGGGAGAGAATGACAAACTGCAAAAACAACTAGAGGAAGAGATAAAAACTCTGAAAAGAACTACAGGACGAGAAATACAAACACCAAAAAGAGCTAGAGGGAGAGAAATATAAACTCTAGAAGGAAGAGGAAACACTGAAAAAAATCTCAGGCTGAAAGAAAAAAAAGAAACTGACCAGTGAAGCAAGGAGCTAAAAGAAGAGAAGGAAAAGCTCCAAAAGGAAGTGGAAATACTGAAGAAATCACAGTGTGAAATGAAAAAGAAACTGAACATTCATCCAATCAGCAGGAAAAGATCGGAAAAGCCTCAGAGAAGAAAGGGTGAAGCAGAAAGAAGAATATCAGACCTACAGAATAACACAGTGCAGCTAGGAACCTCAAGTGAAGATTATGAAAAATTAAAAAAAAAAAACACGAGTGGAACAACCAGAAACTATGGGGCACAATAAAAAGACCAAACATCTGGGGCACAATGAAAAGACCAAACATCTGCATCATAGGGATAGAGGAAGGAGAAGAATCCCAAGAGAATGGTATTGATCAGATCTTCAAAAGAATAACAGAAGAAAGTTTCCCCAAACTGAAAAAAGACAAACCCATACAAATACAAGAAGGACATACAATACCAAGTAGACAAGACCAGAAAATAAATTTCCCATGCCATATCACAGTTAAAACACTAGATGCTCAAAACAAAGACAAAATACTGAAAGCCACAAGAGAAAAACAAGTTACATATAAGGGAAAAAAAACCATCAGAATTACAGCTGACTTCTCAGTGCAAACTATGAAATCAGAAGAATATGGAGCAAAGTATTCCCAGTGCTAAATTATTTTAGATGCCAAACCAGATTACTATACCCAGCAAAAATGTCAATCATAGTTGAAAGAGAAAGAAAAATCTTTCATGACATAAACAAAATGAAAGAAGACATGTCAAAAAACCCAACACCTCAGAAAATACTCAAAGCAATTCAAAGAACAGAAAAAGGGAGCAACTCTCTTCAAGCAACCCAAGAGAGAAATTAACAAAAGCAAACCAGAGTAAATAAATACCTAGACCAAGAATGCAAATGAAAAACAAGTTGAAAGGAAACACACATCTCTCAATAATAACCATAAATATTAATGGTCTAAACTCTCCAATCAAAACACATAGACTAGGAGAATGGATTAGGAAACAGAATCCATGTATATGCTGCCTCCAAGAAACCCACCTCACCCTCAAGGACAGACATCACCTTACAGTGAAAGGATGGAAAAAAATATTCCAAGCAAATGGTACCAAAAAGCAAGCAAGAGTGGTGTTCTAGTTTGTCTTCCATTGCTGTGACATAAACACTCTGACTGACAGCAACTTGGGGAGGATATCAGTCACTTTTCTGTTGCTGTGATAAAACACCATGACCAACAGAATTTATAAAAAAGAAGAGTTTATTTGAGCTTACTATTGATGGTTCCAGGGAATCAGAGTCCATTATGGCTGGAGGCATGTTGGCCTGGGCTGAAGCAGAATGCTAAGGTTCACATCTCACAATGAGCACAGGAAGTCAAGAGAGAGAGACTGGAGACCGCAAGGCTTGTTAAACTCACCAAGCCTTCCCCCAATGATGAACTTCCTCCAGCATGGCCACAACTTCTAAGACCTCCAAGAACAGTGCCACTAACTGGAGACGGAATGTCTGAATACTTAAAGTCTTTCGGGGGACACTCTCATTCAAACCACCACATTCCACTCCCTGGTCCCCATAGGCTCATGACCATATAGAATGCAAAATCCATTTAGTCCAACCTTAAAAGTCCCCATAATCTTTACAAGTCTCAATTCTATTCAAAAGTCTATAGTCCAAAATGTCTTCTGAGACACAGGCCAATCTCTTAACTGTAAGCTCCTGTAAAATCAAAAGATAATTACATACTCCCAAAATACAATGGAACTGAATACACATTCCCATTCCAAAAGGGAGGAATAGAGGCATAGTGAGAAAATACTGGACCAAAACAAGACCAAAAAGCAGCAGGGCAAACACTAGTTCCTGTAACTCCATGTGCAACTTCTGGGACTTGACTTCCAAAGGGGTTAGATGGCTCAGCTCTTCCAGCTTTGCTTGAAATATACAAGTCTTTCTTAGGCTGGTACCACTCCCTGTATGTAGCTCTCCTTGGCAAATATCTTACAGGTCTGGCATCTTGAATGTCTTCTTGGTGTCTCTGCTGCCAACCAGACTTCACATTCACAGCTTCATGCAATGGCCTGTCAGGGTTTTCGTTATGCAGTGACACCCCTGCTGCATTCTACCTGGCCTTGGCTGCTCTCTGAAACCATGGAGGAAGAACTGATGGCAATACTCCACAGTCGTGGCCACAGGCCAGTCCAATGGAGATAATTCCCCAATTGAGGCTGCCTCAACCCAGGTGTGTCAAGTTAACACTAAAGCTATCCAGCACAAGTGGCTATTCTAATATCAGACAAAATAGACCTCAGAGTAAAATTAATCAGAAAAGACAAAGAGACCATCATATACTTTTCAATGGAACAATTAACCAAGAAGATTTCACATTTTTAAATGTTTATGAACCAAACTCTGGTGTACCAAACATTAGAAACACAATCCTTTAGGACATCAAGTCAAATTAATCCCATACACTAATAGTGGGGGACTTCAATACCTCACTGAGACACTTGGATAGGTCAAATGAACAAAAAATAAACAGAGAGACATCAGAACTGAACAATACAATACACCAAATGGACCACACAGATATCTACAGAAAGTTCCACCCAAAAACAGAATTTACTGTCTACTCAGTGCCCCATGGAACATTCTCTAAAATTGACCACATACTGGGACAAAAAGAAATCTCAACAAATACAAAAAGGATCGAAATTATTTCATGTATTCTATCAGACCCCAGAGCAATAAAGCTCAATATTAACACCAGGATAAGCCCTACTAACTATAAGAATACATGGAGATTAAACAACACAATGGTAAATAATGAGTGGGTCAAGGAAGAAATAAAGAATGAAATAAAAGCATTCCTGGAACTAAATGAAAATGACAATACAACACACACACACACACACCAAACCTGTGGGATTCATTAAAATCAGTCTTAAGAGGGAAATTTATACCCCTAAGTGCCCACATTAAAAAAAAAAATCGAAACAGAAAGAGAACAAATAAATTATCTAACACTGCAGCTAAAAACATTTGAGAGAAAACAACAAATGATTCCTAAACCCAACAGAGAGGAAGAAATAACAAAAATCAGAGCAGAAATCAATGAAATAGAAAATAAAGTAAACAATACAAAAAAATTAATGAATCTAAAAGCTGGTTCTTTGAAAAAAGAATCAAAATACACAAATCTCTATTACAATTAACAAACAGAAAGAAAGAGCAACTCCAAATCAATAGCATTTGTGATGAAAGGAGAAACATCACAACAGATAAATAAAAGATCCAGAGAATCATAAAAGAATACTTCAAAAACCTATACTCTACTAAATTTGAAAACCTAAGAAAAATGGATGAATATCTGAAATCCTGGGATCCACTGAAGCTTAACCTAGAAGAGATTGACACCTTAAACAGACCCATAATACTTGAGAAAATTGATGTAATAAAAAGCCTCCCAACTAAAAAGAGCCATGCCAGATTCAGTTGCCCAAAAACTACAAACCCCAGAATTCCTTGGTCCTGTCTTGGCCATATTCATTTCCTTTCCTTCCAGGCCAACAACCTACAGTTCCCAGAATACTTCAGGCCTGTAGCAGGAAAAATTTAAGAATGTTCCAAGGTCTTTTTAAAACAGATTTTCCAAAAAATACATAGAAAAAAATGTACCTTTAAACTTTATTTTTTAATCATGATATTTGTTCAAAATTGAGGTAATTGTACTATTCTTTGCATGTCAATTTTCATTTCAAGATAATATTTTGATATGGCCATTCAAAATCTGTTAAGTTAAATTCCATCTCAAGCATGCTTTTCTAAATCTGATACATGGGTTCCCAAAAACATCTTTAAACAAATTGTGCACAATTAATCATTTAATAATTCCTTCTCATTTCAAATTCAATTAATCAATTAAGGATTCTTAACTGTTCTAAAATTAATTTAAAAAGGGTCCTGGACAGTTTTGGAGGCTTTAAGATTTGTTTTCTCCTTTTAAAATTCACAGGCCACAGACCACCGTGGCTTGAAACTTATTACCAAGTGGAAATAAGAAGTCAACTTAATTCATGTCTCTCTTTCCTTACCTAAATTTAACACACATTTTATTTTAGCATCCTGGAACCAAAACAATGCATCTTTGTATGGACATTTTTAAGCCATTGGTCTAACAAAAAGCTAAAACTAATAAATGTCCTTTAACAACTATTTGTCATTTTTACGCTTTGGTTAAAAAATTAACTTGTGTAATTTTACTATTTACATAAATTTAGTAAAGGCTAACTCTAAAACCCAAATCGATTTTTTCCCTAACTCAGGTCTGCCAGTATATTTAAACAGCTGATAAATTGATTTATCAAAGGTAAATATAAATTTACACATGCAGTTCAAGTTTTTATTGAGTATGTACTGTCCTCTACTAAATATGCTCCAGTAACATCCAATAGGATCTGTAAAATCCATTCAATAAAATTTATACCTTAAAGGTATACATCTAAGTATTGTAATATACATAGCAGTTAAAATTATATATATAAACTTTATCTCTACACAATACAATCTTAAGCATGTAACTTAAAGATCACAATGTATGTTTAACCAAGGTTTCTCTGACTTATTTTTACTTGTATTCAAAATCTATCCACACATTATATTATGGTAAACTAAATTACTTATGTTGTTTAAAAACTGGTCTAATACTGTCAACATAAAAGATTGGTCACACTTAAATGTATGTAAACTACAAGTTACTTTTACTTCAAATCCATACTAAATTTCCAGGTAACAGCCTTGACATTAATGTATATCCAACATCTTTCTTCAATGTTATCTGTAACATCCCTTTTTTAATCTACAAGATAATATAGCTTTAAAAGACTGTATTTCATCTCTTCAACAACAATGAACCTCAGAACATCGGTTCCCATATGGGTATATATGTAGTATTATGGTTTTCAGAATGGATATATTCTCCTAAAATAAGGTAAAATTAATGTAATACCCTCCAAAGGACAGCTTATCTGCTTCCTTACATTAAGAGACCTGAAATCTCCTGGAAGGATATTCTATTTCTCAAAAACATCTATTAAATATGTATCAAGGCCAGGTACTAAATTGGCTGGAATTTCTCCCAACAGCCAATTACATCAGTAAAAAATATTATAGCTGTTTTTTTTTTCTTTCATTAAGCTAAAAATCAGCCCCAATAAATCTACCAACATTAATAGAGCCATAGGTAATCTCAAATACTCTACGGATACATTATTTTGTTTTTCAAACTTAAAATTAAAGGGCTTATCTATGTTATTCTTAAAAGAACTTTAATAAGCCTTCATCTGTTTAATTACTGGAATGATAAACAAGGTACTTTCTACCTACAGTAATATAAAAGAATGGTGTCCCTAACCACTTGTGCTATATCAACAACAAGACCTAGTATAATAAATAATGTTTACTTAACTGCCTATGCTATTACTATTCATATTTCATCAGTAAACTGCAAAAGGGCATGCCTGAGAGCCAAGACTCCAGCTCAGTGGGAGGCCATCTGCAGCCATTTTTGCTTTGCCTCCAGGCTCACAATCCATGCCTCTGGAGAAACAAAATCCAGGGCCGAGTCGCCAGACTCCTGCTGAGAAAAGACTGAGACAACATAAGTGCTATATTCAATTAAAAAAAATGGTTTACTCCTTTTTCTCACTTGCCCTTCCTCAAAAGCGTAGGAACTACTGGCTCAAGAAAAACCTACAGGAGACAATTGTAACTGAACTTTATTCCATCAATATAGCTGCATGTAAAGATCTTTCCAGCCAAACTTAAGACTTTGGGGGTACAAGTAAAAACACCATCTATGTTAAAAGGGATATCAAGTGATATCTGTATGTCTTCATGTATAAGATATGCAATGCTACTCTTAGATGTGATATACCTGTATGTATTTGTATGGCTTGATGGGAGAAAAGGTATTAATTTTGCTTTGTCGTTTTTTAGAGTCCACCACTTAAGGGCAAAGTTGGATACATAGTGGGTCTCTTTGCATCTTTTATGGTCAGTTAGCAATGCACTGGCAACAATTTCTGTGTTTAAATCAATAAGCGTGAATGCAATTTAGTGTCACAGCAACTGGCCTATGGCCCTTTGCTGCCTCTGTGTTCAGAGGAAGATCAAAGGATGCTTGCATGCCTTTATTTTTGGGAAAAATGTTATCTTTTTAACAAAGGCATGTTTCCTGCACCCTAAATTCCTCTAGGCCAACTAGATTATCCCTTTGTTAAAACCAATTCCTACCTCAGGAAGTTGGCTTTCTGGTTTGTCAAAAGCCAGTTTGGGGTTATAGCCCAAAATGTCTTTAGTCCAGTATCAAGCCATCCCTAAAGATTCCCTGGTACATAGTGACAACTTTGCTCCATTTTAATTAATAATTGTAGGCATTCTTTTGTCAGAAGCACTTAAAAGCAGTCAGCTAACAGCCAAAGCTTTCACCCCTGCTGTTATTCTCACAGACCTGTGAAGCCTGAGCTGACTTTGATCTCTTAGGAAAGAATTTTGATCTGGAATATAGCCTGAGGTTTCAGTGTCCCAATTGCCTGCCCCATCCCCCAATTGTGTGTACATGTTCTGGCCCATGCAAGGGTTTGTATGAAAAGCTTTGAGTTACAACATTAAACTTGAGTCTTCCTCCCAGACCTTCTCTCTGAGTCTGTTTCTTTCTTTTATTTTCATTCCTTGGATAACTTTCTGCAGTCCCCTCCCCCTTTCTTGCCAGCAGCTCAGCTTAGGAACTGTTAGCCTGCCAGTAGGAAACAGCTCCAAACCCTGAAGTCTTGTAGAACTGCCAGCTTGGTTCTTGGAGGGAAGAATATCATGTGGATTGCAGCCATGAATGATTAAAGGACCAGCAGACGATATATTTAACCAACAAATAATGAAAGGAACTAGTCGTGGGAATGAGACTTTGTCTGGCTTGACAGGGACCTGTAAAAACTTTGTTCTGGGTGCTTCTGTGAGTTATCTAATGTCTCCATGGGCATTTAAGTTGCCTCTGTGAGCTATCTCGTAGCTCTTGAAGTCAGGATAATGTAGTATTTCCTGCCTTGCCTATTTCAGTAAAAGTCCTGGACCCTGAAAGCTTTCCATTTGATATATTGAGCAAATGTTACACCTCCAGTCCTCCTGCCCCCAGTAAAAGCCAAGATGCCTACTATACACACACCCAGGTTCCATTGTCCCCAGTGTGAGCCATGTTGGGCTGCACTATTCCAGAGTACCCCCAATAGATAAGATATTAACAGTTTGTGAAAGCTGAGCTTTTTTTTTAATAAGTAAAAATGGGGAGATGTAGGCATTATTTTGGCAGAAGCACTTGAAAAGAGTCAGCAAACAGTCCTTAAGCCTCAACCCCTGCTGTCATCCTCACAGACCTGTGAGGCCTGGGCTGTCTTTGATCCCTTGGGAAAAGGCTTTGATCTGGACTATAGACTGGGGTTCCCTTGTCCTAATTGCCTGACCCAGCCCACAATTGTGTGTGTCGTAGCCCATGCAAGGGTTTGAATAAAAGTCTTGAGTTACAACATTAAAATTGAGTTTTTCCTCCTGGCCTCTCTGAGTCTGTGTTCTGTTTCTTTCCAGGTTACTTCCAACATCCATCCCCGTCCTTGCCAGAGCTCAGCCTAGGAACTGTCAGCCTGCTGGCAGGGGACAATTCTGAGGCTTACATCCTTGCAGAGCTGCGAGCTTGGTCCAGGGAGGAAGAACATCTAGTGGATTGCTCTCAGGTTTGTCTAAAGGACCACCAGACATTTATATTTCAGATGACAAATCCCTAAACGTGCTTTGGAATTAACCTATAGTTTATTTTCAGACTTTGTAATTTTGATTTATGTGTGGAGTATATATGTGCTGGATAGCTTTAGTGTCAACTTGACACACCTGGGTTGAGGGAGCCTCAATTGGGGAATTGGCTCCATTGGATTGGCCTGTGGCCACATCTGTGGAGTATTGTCTTGATGGTCGAGCAGTGTCAGTGTGGGAGGGCCCAGCACACAATGAGTAGTGCCACCCTAGGCAGGTTGTTGTGTACTGTATAAGAAGATGGGCTGAGCATGAGCCAGGAGAGCAAGCCAGTGAACAGCATTCCTCCATGGACTTTGCTTCAGCTCGTGCCTCCAGGTTCCTGCCCTGAGTTCCTGCCTTGGGCTCCCTGAGTGATGAACTGTGACCTAGGAGATGTAAACTGAATAAACCCTTTCCTCCCCAAGTTGGTTTTGGTCAGAGTGTTTTGTCACAACAACGGAAGACAGACTAGGACAGAAATTGGTACCAGAAGAGTGGGGTATTGCTGTGACAGACCTGAACTTGGTGTTTTGGGGAAGGATTGTGGAAGCACTTGGAACTTTGGGCTGGGAAGATCATTGAATGCCTAAAGATCATTGCTGTGGAACTTAGAGCAGTCTGGCTGAGTTGTAGAAGATGGAGGCCTGGCTTGTGAAGTTTCTAGTTTAAAAAGGAAGCAGAGATCATCAGGACTGTGTAATTTGTGGGTTCTGGTCATCTGGGGCTGAAGAATCAGCTGTAAGTAACAAGAGACCAGAACCTGAAGTGAAATCTTTGTTGTACTGGGACAATTGATGCTGGTTAGCTGGGGCTGAATAAATCAGCTGTAAGTAACAAGAGACCAGCATCACTGTGCTGAAATCTTCTGGGAAGAATTTCTTCAGGGTCAGCACACAGAAGCTGTGATCCAGAAGGGGCCTGAGCCTCCATCTCAAGCCAGAAGCAGGACTTGGTAGTGTGTAAGAGTCTCCTATATGGTTCTGGTGTTGAAATTTGAGGGGGTCACAGAGAGCAGCCGAGGCTTGGCACTGTGAGAGGTCAGGAAAGACCATTGGTGGAAGTGCACCTCGGTTGCAGTGAAGACCCCAGGATTGCAGGGGTCATGGAGAGAAGCTGAGGCTTTGCACCAGGAGAGGTCAGAAGAGACCATTGGTGAAGGTGCTGCCTCAGTTTCAGTGGCGACCCCAGCTTTTTGGAGATGCCGGTACCCTGGGACGACCACCAAGAGCAGCGGTAGGTGTAGAATGGAGTCGGCCTGGGCCTGCGAGATGAGTGTGCCACGGACGGCAGTGTCGGAGAGGGGGAGCTGCCGAGACCCTTTGGAGCCCAGAAGATCGTGAGTGAATCCCAGGTGTCCAGCCTTGAGCTACTTGCTGGACTTAGGTTTTGTTTGAGAGTGCCTGATTCTTCCCTTTGAAATAAGACAGTACTTGTTTTGGATTTTACAGCAGCCCACAGTTAAGAGACTTTTAATAGACTGGACTTTTAAGTGTTTGGACATTTTAAGGACTGTGGGGCTTTTAAGGATGTACTGTCTTAGGTTGTGATTAGTGTTAACATCATACTTTGGGGATAAGAACTGGAAAGGTGGTTTAATAGTGATTTGTTTTGTGTGTCAAGTTGACAAGGGGTCAATTGTGCTGGATAGCTTTAGTGTCAACTTGACACACCTGGGTTGAGGGAGCATCAATTGGGGAATTGGCTCCATTGGATTGGCCTGTGGCCACATCTGTGCAGTATTGTCTTGATGGTCGAGCAGTGTGGAAGGGCCCAGCTCACAATGAGTAGTCCACCCTGGGTAGGTTGTTGTACACTGTATAAGAAGGCAGGCTGAGCATGAGCCAGGGGAGCAAGCAAGTGAACAGCCTTCCTCCATGGCCTGTGCTTCAGTTCCTGCCTCCAGGTTCCTGCCCTGAGTTCCTGCCTTGGGATCCCTGAGTGATGAACTGTGACCTAGGAGATGTAAACTGAATAAACCCTTTCCTCCCCAAGTCAGTGTCAGTCAGAGTGTTTTGTCACAGCAATGGAAGACAGACTAGAACAATATATATGCAGATTTTGGAATAATAGAAAAGTAAAGGGAACAAAAAAGAGAGAGAAACCTGTTCAAAGACCTGACCAAATCAGCAAACTTCTGCATCAAGAAGATTATAAAAGACTGAAAAAATGATCTGAGACAGGACTTAACATGTTTGACAGAATCCATGAGCTCTGGCAGGATGCAGGGGGCCCTGAGTGGTGGACACGGATGGAGGAGAAATCTAAATTTGATTAAAAAATATTGTATGAAACGCGTTCAATAAAAATTAACTTTAAAAAAACATGGCTCTCAAATTTCTCTTTTTTACAGCTACATTGAAAAATTTACTCATTTAAATAGTAGGTTAAATTTATTTTAAAATTTATTGTTAGGGGTTATTGAATAGCAGTTTAATAATAATCTTTTCCAAATATAAGTGTTTAAACTATAATGGCTGCAAGTGAATTCTTAAGTATTCAACTTGTTTCAATAAAATTGGCAAGTTATATTCCATATAGCTTCCTTTTTAAAATCTTCAAGTATGTGTCTGAACATATATTCAGGTAGGTACAAGCATGTGTGGATGTCAGAGGACAACTTAGGATGTTGATCCTCACCCTAAACCTTGTTTGAGACAAGTTTTCTTGTTTTGCCTTGCTGCATACATATGTAAGGTAGCTAGGCCTCAAGATTCTGGCAATTGTCCAGTGGCACTCTCACATCTTACCATCAGAACACTAGGATTTCAGACACATAATATTGCATCCTGCTTTACATAGGTTCTTGGAATCAAACTCAGATTATCACATTTGTGCATCAAGAGCTTTACTTACTGACTCATCTGCCTTTCCATTAAATGTGTAACCCAGGATGACCTAAAATTTCTTGATTATCCTACATACTACACTTCATGAGACCCAGGGTGCATGTACCATTATGACAAATTATAAGTTCATATGTTTAAGGCAACTATGGGATTAGCCTTGACAAGTAAATAAAATTAAGTGAGGTCTCTCAAAATGTTGAAAATGGTGAGATTGTTTTGTGAGATGATTGTATTATAGTAGTAGTATAGTGTATTAGTCACTTTTCTATTGCAGTGATAGAAATATCAAAACAAAGGGAATTTATATAAGGAAGATATTATTTGAGTTTTCAGTTCCAGGAGAATTAGAATCCTTCATGACTGGGAGGCAGGGTGGCAGGAGGTGCTGGAGCAGGAGCAGAAAGCAAAGGTTCACAACTCCAAGCAGACATACAAAGCAGAGTGTGGCAGGAGATAGGAAAGGATTTAAGAACGCTAAACCCACCACCTCCAGGTACATGCTTCCTCCCCAGTATGGACACACCTTCTAAGACAAGCTGTTCCAAAATAGCTCTACCAATTGGGGACAAATTATCTGAATACTTGGAGCCTAGAGAGGACGTAAAAAATCAGTATGTTCTTGAACAAGTTACTTATGAGGTTTTACAACATAGGCTGTGCTACTGGCAGGGTTATATTAGCAGAGAGAAATGTTCATGTTGCATCAGCTTACAAAAAAATCTGTCATGAAAAAATGTGACAAACCAAACAATCTTCCATGGAAATGTTCCTAAGTAAAATCTGTCCCTTCCACAAGCCCCTCATGCTAGTCCAGCAGAAGATATACTAGATAAATACATCACCATCATAGTAGATGACTGCTTTGCTGCAAGTGTTGTTGATCTTGAAGAATTTTAGTCAGAGACCGTCTGATAGTCTCCATTTCTCCGATTCTTTCTATTTTTTTCTCTCTCTGTGAAATCCGGCCACACCCTCTGTAGTCTATACTTCTTTACAGACAATTGATAAGGAAGCTTGACAACCTGTGTTCTTGAAGTTTCACTGTTGGTTACAGCTGTGAGCAAGCTCAATGCAAACTTGAATTATAAATTTTATTTTTAAATATTATTATTAATTAATTAATTAGTGTGACAATAAGTGTTTTGTCTGAACGTATATGTGTACTACATGTGCAATTACTGTAAAAGAATATCGGTTATCCTGGAAGTGAAGATATACATGGTTGTTAGTTGCCCTGTGGATGCCGGGGAGTGAACCTGGGTCCTCTGCAAAAGCAGCCAGTGGTCGTAACCACTGAACCATCTGTCTGACTTGCAATTGCAAATTTATTTTTATCTAGTAAGTTACAGCCTTGAGATTCAGAGTGTGTAGGCTATGTTAGGCTAGGTCACATGATATGGGGCTTGCCTGCTCTGTTTTAAAACCTGCATCACAAGGCATGGTGGCTTACACTTTTAATCCCAGCATTCAGAGGCAGAGGCAAGTGGATCTCTGTGAGTTAAAGATCACTCTGGTCTACATAGTGAGTTTCAGGACACCTGGGGCTATAGGGAGACCCTGTCTCAAAAAGACAAACAAAAGAAGTCAAAACAAAACAAAAGAAAACCTGTATCACACTCTCTGTTATTGAGTTGTAAGAGAAACTGAAGGACCTAAAGGATGCTATGGGCATGATAATAAATATTTCCTAATGCTTTCCGACTCAAGGATCATTCTTGGTTGACCAAGGTGGTGATGCTATCTAGGATAATAAAGCTCATGTAAAGAATGATCTGTCAGCTTTCTCTATGAACTTTATCTTATTTTCTTTTATCTAACAAACCTCTTCCAGTAGAAGATCATGAGGTATAGGACAGATATTGATAATAAATTTTATGGGCAGAAAGTGCTTGTTCATTTCTTATACATAAGAAATTAAAAGTAAAAATGTAGACTGAAATTTACAAAAAGGATAAAAGAAAAATACTTCCTTAGTCAATCCCCGAGGCCTGCTGGGGAATTCGGGGTCTGACCGAAGGAATGGGGGTGAGAGGCACAGAGTCAAAGCACAGACCCTGGGAGTTGGGTGAACACAGCCAGAGGGCTAGCTGTCACGGACTGTTTACTGGGGGCAGGGGCAGGGTTAGGGGTTATGTACTGTTTGCATTCCCACTCTCCTCTTGTCATCTTCTGATTGGCCCAGGTCTGAAATGCTGCTTGTATGGTCTTACCTGCCTAGGGCAGGTTAGGTTGATGAGGTACAAACTCTGAACATGTGTAATTTTCAGCATACTGGCTATACTATATCTCCACCCTTTGTAATTAATTTTGCATGAGGAGTGGTCCAGTGGGAGCTCGGGTTCTATGCCCGAACCTTGTTGACCCCATCTCTGGCATACCGACATTTGACTGCGTCTGGCTTAGGTTACCCTGGATTTTCAGGGTCTTACCCATCTTTGTCTGGCCAGCTACCGAGGGAAGAGGCCAGGAGGGGTACCGAGTAGGGGAGAGAGAAGCTCATTCCCGTGAATTGCAGATGGATGAGAGCCAGATGTGAATCACCTCATCAGGAGGGGTGCATGCAGAGTCCCTATTGATCATTGCTGAGAGGACCTGGGCAGTTGTTTTGTTGATCTGGTATTGGCTGCAGACAAAGCAAAACAGACACCTGAAGAGAAAAAGGCAGAGAAAGGCCAGGAGGTAGAGGATGCCCCAGGGAAAAAATGGACTTTAGCTTAGACCACACCTTTGAAACAAAGCTAGTATCAAAGGCTATGACCTCAGGGCTGGTAGAGTTAAGGGAGACAACTTGAGAACCAAGGGTCAAGGTGTAGTTAATAAGCTTTTGCCACCAGGGACCTTTAATAATGTCACCAAGTTCACCATGTAGATGTGTAATATTGAGGACTTTATAGGGGGTCAGACAGAATGAGGAAAACCTGGGGTTGCAACTCATCTCTCCTCATTATGTGGCCTTCAAATCCTTGAAGTAAGTTCACAAGAGTGAACCACAGTTGGTGTCTCCAAGATGGAATGATCTCTGCTAGGGGATTGGATTGGGTCCTTAGCACCACAATTTTAATGGAATTTACCTACTGGTCAATAAATCTGACAAGTGAGTTAAGGATGCATGAGTCACGAGTCAGAGCAACCAGAAGTCCACTGGCAGACCAAGAAAGTCCTCAGCTCTCAGCTGAGAAAGAAACTGGCTCTTTGGGGGGGTCTTGAACATAAACTGCCTAGCCAATTTTTATCTCCTACTTTTATCACATTACCCTCTGAGGAGGTTACCCCAATTGCCAAGAGAGAATCAGGGTGCTGAACACTCTGGCTTCTTCCATGCTGAAAAGGGGCACAGGAGGTGGCAACTAGGGTACTCCTGCTCAGTGGATCTATCTGAAAGATCCCAAAAAGTCTGGTTATAGAGAGAAAAAAATCCTTGACTAGTGCCTGTGAAGGCTAGAGTAGCTAGGTAAATTTTCTAGGCAGGGAATCAAAAGAGGAACATGGTGAATTAAAACAAACAAACAAAAAACAAACAAACAAAAAAACCAAAACAAACAAACAAACAAAAAACCCACTTAAATTTCAATAGTCATGGTGGGTGTGAGTTTTACCTTAGCTTAAATAGAAGAAACATTGTTATTTGATAACAAGAAATCTCATATGACTGTAAATGACTTAAAATCTAGTGTTTGGAGGCACAGTCTTTCAGACTTTAAAGGAAATGTAATGATTAACCAACTTTTGTTTTCAGCCAAATTGGTATGGGCATTATGTATGGTGTTTATCCATACAGAAAGGCTAAGTTATACTAGCCTAACACCTTTAATTACTGTATAATATTCTAGATAGGGATTGGACAAAAGTTCAAGCAGCCTTGTATAATACTGACTGGAGGAGGGAGTTAACACCATACGTTGAGCAGGCATAATCCGCAAGATCGTACTAAACCATTTCAGGCGTATTTTAAATGTAAAACTGTTTACTATGATTACTACAAATGGGAACAATCTTTTTCTTTTTCAGACAAAGCCTATATCCTGATTTATAGTTTTCCCAGAAAGACAGGAGTTGTAATACATACCAGAAGATAGGACATAAACTGATAAGGATTACCAAGTTGTGGTGGTTTGAATGAGAGTGTCCCCACATAGGTTTTAAGTCTTCAGACATTTTGTCTCCAGTTTGTGGCACTGTTCTTGGAGGTCTTAGAAGGTGTGGCCATGCCAGACGATGTATATCACTGGGGGCAGGCTTAGTGAGTTTAACAAGCCTTGCGGTCTCCAGTCTCTCTCTGCTTCCTGTGCTCATTGTGAGATGTGACCCTTAACTTGCTGCTCTAGCCTCAGCCACCATGCTTCCTGCCACAATGGACTCTAATTCCCTGGAACCTTCAATCGCAAGCTCAAATAAACTCTTCCTTTTATAAGTTCCCTTGGTCATGGTGGATATATCACAGCAACAGAAAACTGACTAATACAGTTTTTTGGTACCAGAGAGTGGGCTGTTGGCTGTGAAGAACCTGACCATGTGGATGTTTGGAGAAATGTGGAAGACTTTGGGACTTTAGGCTAGAAAAATCTGTTGACTACTGTAAGCAGAGCTTAATGGGCCATTCTAGTAGAAGCCTGGAAGAAAGCATTGCTGCAAGAAATGTAGTTCCAGAGACAAATAAAGACTTACGCAGCAACTGGGATATTTTGATAAAGAGTCTGGCAGCAGATTGCCCACAGCCCAAATTCTTGCCCGATGCTAGGTAGAAAAGCAATGTACTAATGTCTTTGATGGAGGATATTTCAAGACAGCGTAATGTAGAAATGTTGGTGTGGCTACTAATGGTGAAAATTGTACAGATCTACAGTGAAGAAGAGCAGATGGGGCAGAAAAAAATGCAGAATGTACAGTTTGGATCTGAAAACTGCACTAGGAAGATTAAAGGTGGGGCCAAGTCATGTGAAGGAGAGGTTCCTTTTGATAAGGAGATTAAAGAGATTAAGGAGAGGCCTAGCTATTTACAAGTAAACAATGGAAAAAGTGAGATTAAAGTGATTAAGGAAGAGCCTCAAGATTTACAAGTAAACAACAGAAATAGTACCTTCAGGGCAAGACCACACCCATCTAATTCTCCAGCTTTTGAAAGGAAAATACTGAAAGGATTTTCTGCTCCAATAAGTTCAAGACAGAGAAAAGTTGCAAATGCGGTTGAAATAGGCCAAGGACCACCCCAAACTTGCAGCCAAACTTGGCAGTTTAATTCACGTGGTCCTGGCTTTAGAAGCATGAAGTTTACAAGAGTGAAAGGGTCTTCAGTTCTTCCTCCACGGTTTCAGAGAATTGTCAAGTTCAGGCAGAGTACAACAGGGGTGTTACTGCATAAAGAAGGCCCTGATAGGCCATTGCATGAAGCTGTGAATGTGAAGTATGGTTGGCAGTGGTGACCCCAAGAAGACATTGAGATGCCAGAGCTGTGAGATATTTGTCAAGGAAAGCTGCATACAGGGAGTGGTACCAGCCTAAGAGATGTATGTTGCAAGCAAAGCTGGAAGAGCCAAGCCATCTAAGCCCTTTTGAAGTCAAGTCCAAGAAGTTGCACATGGAGCTACTGGACTTGGTGTTTTCCATGTTGATTTTTGGTCTTGTTTTAGTCCAGTATTTCCTCACTATGCCTCTATTCCTCCCTTTTGGAATGGGAATATGTATTCAGTTCCACTATATGTTGGGAGTATTATAATTTGCCTTTTGATTTTACAGGAACTTACAGTTAAGAGATTGGCCTGTGTCTCAGAAGAGATTTTGGATTATAGACTTTTGAATAGAATTGAGACTGGTAAAGTCTATGGGGACTTTTAAGGTTGGACTAAATGGATTTTGCATTTTAGATGGTCATGAGCGTATGGGGGCCAGGGAGTGGAATGTGGTGGTTTGAATGAGAGTGTACCCACATAGGCTTTAAGTATTCAGACATTTTGTCTCTAGTTGGTGGCACTGTTCTTGGAGGTCTTAGAAGGTGTGGTGGTGCTAGATGATGTATGTCACTGGGGTCGGGCTTAGTGAGTTTAACAAATCTTTTGGTCTCCAGTCTCTCTCTGCTTCCTGTGCTCATTGTGAGATGTGACCCTCTACTTGCTGCTCCAGCCCCAGCCACAGTGCTTCCTGCCACAATGGACTCTAATTGCTTGGAACCGTCAATTGTAAGCTCAAATAAACTCTTCCTTTTATAAGTTCCCTTGGTCATGGTGGATTTATCACAGCAACAGAAAAGTGACTAATACACAAGTCCATTGAAACTGTCTTCTTTTGAACTGTGTGCAGCTGATTTAGGAAGATAGAATCTAGCCTTTTGATCCAAATTATCTGGTTAGGTCAAAGGAAATATCAAAACAACTCTTGAAAGAAACATAAAGTAAATTTTTCAGTAGCCATAAGTAACCCACCATTTGCCTGTGCCCATTTAATCCAAACCTATAACAGGGAGTCAGATTCAAGCCAGGAGAGGACTGAAAATTAACAACTCTGTATATTCACAATCCTATTCAGGCCACTAGTAAACTAGCTTGAGTGATTATACCAATTTAATTTAATTTAATACAGGTATCTTATAATTTTTGTATGCCTTGAATTGCCATGTGATATGTATATAAAGGTTGGACAAAAACTGGACACTCTTAAAGAAACCTTGACTAGATATGCATTTTGATTTTTAAACTAGTTGACTGAACCTTACAAATTTAAGTTTATTTATATAGTGTCCTTTTTACCTGTCACAACAAACCACCTCAGACTTTTATCATTTGCATAAACTTTTTCATCATCTTCATATAAATCCTTACTAAGGATATTTTTTAACATTTCCACCTTTTTATATCCTTTTATTACCTTGAGACATAGCATTTATAAACAGTTTAACCCTTAGTTGTGCAGATTTACTAAGTAATTAATACTTATTTTCCATGTAATGAGATGGGACAATTACCTCAAATATACTAGTATAAACTGTGTGATGTTCATGCCAGCTTGGGAGCAGCTTTTGGATGACCAATTTTCTTTTTTTTAATTTTATTTATTTCTTATGTGTATGAATGTACTGTTTGCATGTAGGTTTGTGCACCCGTGTAGTGTAATGTGGCGGAGGTCAGAAGAAGGCATCGGATTCCCCTGGAACTCTAGTTAAAGAAGGCTCTCAGCCGCCATGTGGGTGCTGGGGATTGAACCCAGGTCCTCTGCAAGAGCAGTCAGCACACTTAACCACTAGGCCATCTCTCCATCCCAGAATGACCAAGTTTCTTTGCGTGCTTAAAGGTACTGTACCTAGGCCTGGCAAATGTCCCCACATGTGTAACATGTGGAAATAAATTGCACCCTAGAACAGAAGTGATTATTCCTTGAAATCTAAGGACCAAGGACCATCGTGTAATTTAATAGTTTTAGCTCACATGGTAGTTTACTTGTGAATCAACTTGATATAAAGTAAATCAGTAGCATTAGATGCAAGCCTATTCATTTAAACAGCTCCATAAAACAAATGTTTAATTAGTTTCAAACCCAAAATTTCAGCACCGTGATGAAAACTCTAAATTACAGATGAAAACTTAAATCAGAGTAAAATATGACTCTCAAGTTTATAACAGTCAACATAACAACACTTTAATCTTCAAAATTTATATAGTACTGAGGTCATCTAGCTGTGAGTCAAATTTTCCTATTTTTAATTTAGGATTAAATTGGGTCAGTTATTTGTTTCTGAATCAGAAATTCTACAGTAATGATCTCTATACCTAAAGACCTTGGCTGTGTTAGGATTAAAGCTATGCTAGGATTAAATGTGTGGCCAACCACACCTGGCTGGGGATCTTCCAGGAGTGGCCAGAACAGCAGACCAGCAGAACACCCGTTCAAACACAGGGAGGTATGTTTGCTTCCCATGAAGTGGTAGGGGATGGGGGAAATAGATAGGAAATACAATAAAACCCATTAGCTACCCTAGGAGGGGTAGCTCTCCCACCCTGGAGGCAAGAAACAGGGCTGGCCCAAGCCATTCTGGTATCAGTTCTCCACCCAAACCAAACCAAGATATCCATGTGCCTTTGTCTCCCAAGTGCTGGAAGAGAGTTTGGAAAGATTTTGTTGTTGTTGTTGTTGTTGTTGTTGTTGTTGTTGTTAGAGTACCCAAGTTATACCACTGAAATATTTATATTTCTGATGAGGCATGTCAGAATAAGATTTTACTAAGTATGAGGATTTAAGGCACTTACACCCTCCAAATAAGTTCTTATCCATAAGCTGAAATGAGCTTCCATAGTTTAAAAAGCCTCAAACACACACATTCAAAACATCAGGAGCATGGGGCAAGAGGGCTGCTCTATCATCTTAAAGTGATCACAATATTGTTTTTATCTTTTTTTTTAAGACAGGGTATCCCTGTAGATCTGGCTGTCCTGGAGATCAGGATGGCTTTGAACTCACAAAGATCTGCCTGCCTCTGCCTCCCAAGCACTAGGATTAAAGGTGTGTGCCACCACACCTGGCTAGGAGACTAAATACATAGAGTGAAGTAACAGTTTTCATGAATTTGATTCACCCAGTTATTTGAGACCAACTCTTCCTCAACACAAACACACAACCTGCGCATGAGATCAGCAAGGAGTGCACACACCCAGAGAGGTCCCTTTTCCTCCCATGGGGAAAAAGGGAGAGAGGGAAACAGGCTCAAAAATTCTTGCAGAAACAGAGCCCAAAGGCTGTTCCAAACAGCTCTTCACTCCTTGAAGGCAAGAGCCTATAATGCACCCCTGGAAGCCATGCAGCACCCCACTGATCCAGGTGCCAGACCTCATAATTGGTCTCTAGCAGAGACTGAAAGTTTTCCACTTGGAATTCCCCAAGCTCTAAAGACCTCCTTCCAAGCCAGACCAGGATTCCTGACTAAATGCTGATGCAAATTTTACTAGTAAGTAAGAGACAGATTATCTTTGGTCCTTTGAGATAGCAGCTGGGTGGAGGAAACTCACCAAAGCCGACCAGATTGGCTGACCTTGAGCTCACAAAGAACTGCCTGCCTCATCCTCCTAAGGACTGGGATTAAAGGTGTGTGCCATCACACCTTGTCTGAAAATCCATTCCTAGTTCCTAAGGCTAGTTAATGTTAAATCAGAGAATCTGGCCTACAGAGGTCTCAAAAGAAAGCAGATAATTCCAAAGCAAGCAAGTTACATCACACAATCCCTTTTGAAAGCAGACACAAACCAAATTTTAGGCCTTTTAAATGCATTTTTAAATATCAGTTTTTAAAGTTTGTACATGCATATCTAGTCTGGCATAACAAAATGAATGGTTCTGTGCACTTTAGAGGATTGAAACTTGAAGTGGCCACTTTGTTTGACAGAACTAACATGAGACAATTATAAATACTGATTTACAAACACATAAAAATTGAGACGCATGCTTAGACACACGGAAAACAGTTACCATAAACACAAGACATAGTAAGACGAAGAGAGGAAACACTGCGCACACGGATCAGACACACTGTCTGTCCCAGAACCAAAAATCCAGACCCCTTGCCTGGATTCTAAATCACTGAGGTGAACCCCATGTTTGCACTTTACCAGTGGAGAGTTAGGGAATCTCCCATCTCCTTGCTCAAGGAGCAATACTGCATCCAGCTTCTTCTAACTGAGAGCCCCAGACCAGAAACTTGAGTTTAAACAAAACCAAAATGAAAGTAAAAAGAAAAAAAAAAGAATTGAGCTTTTTCTTACCCAAAAGACACAGCCAGCCAAATGAGATGTCTTTAGTCCCTCTGGTGGGAGAGAGCTTCCTGGGCCCCCTCCAAAGGTATATTGGTGGGGGGTGAATGAGTATCCCTAGCAGGGGCAGCTGAAGGGAGTTTTGGGGGAGGAATGGGGGGAACCTTCCTCATCCTGGTGAAAGTCAGGGACAAAAGGGAAGGGACAACTTCTCCTCAGTGTTCTTGTGGTAGGCTGAGTTATGCTCAAGCAGAACAACCTCTGCAGAGGGGCCCTTACAATTTGCAATTATGGTGAGGAGAGGCAATGCAAATGGACTCCTCCTAAATGAATCCAAGTCCCGGGATTTCATTTTAAGACCATGGGTCTGGAGGAGTGGGGCAGCCTTCATGGCTCCCAAATGTGGGGAGGAATATTATCCATGAAGGCAGGAAATGGTAAAGGAGGAGAGGGGAGGGGGGGAGGGCAGACACTCACCTTAACACTGGCTGAAAGAGCAAAGAACATAGAATGGCGCCTACTCACCGATCAAGGAAGGGGGTGGCTCACCAGCACCATGGCATTGAAAAGCCACGTTGGGTGCCAGATGTAGTTAATCCCCCAGGTCTGCTGGGGAATTTCGGCGTCTGACAGAAGGAATGGGGGTGAGAGGCGCAGTGTCAAAACACAGACCCTGGGAGCTGTGTGAATGCAGACAGAGGGTGAGCTGTTACAGACTCGTTTATTAGGGGCAAGGTTAGGGGTTATGTACTGTTCACATTCCCGCTCTCCTCTTGTCATCTTCTGATTGGCCCAGGTCTGCAACGCTGCTTGTATGGTCTCACCTGCCTAGGGCAGGTTAGGTTGATGAGGGTCAAGTTCTATGCATGATTAATTCTCAGCATACTGGCTATAATACAGTGTGCAATATATTTTTATTTCAATCTTTCATTACCAAAGAGTGAAAATCTAAATTTGCAAAGTGTTTAATGTAAGAATTAAAATAAGTAAAGGTGATTACTGAGTGTTTTGTCTGAATGTATATAGTTATTCTATAAATTTTAGTTTACCATACTTCTAAGGTCTACACCAAGGCCAGTGCTGGCTCAGGCCTTCATTTTCACTCAGCATTCAGTCACGTCAGCATCCAGTACTGGAAGCTCCATTATGTTAAATGCCCTGTAAAACTATGCCATTCTAAAAATAGTTTGTGCCTTATTTTTTTGTATGTCTGTCTACACAAGTATTTGCCATAATTTTATATTTGACAACAGTATGGTAGCATGTTATATGGTTTTGTTAGCCTAGAAGCAATGGGGTAAACTATATAAATACATATTAGGCTATACCATCTAGCTCTGTGTAAATTTACTCTATGATGTTTGAACAATGATAAAATCATATAAGGATTGATTTATCAGATCTTTTATAAAAATCAAGATAAATCACATAAATATACATTTAGAAAGACAATAACTTGCATATTTCCAAGAACTGTGTTACACAAATGTATACCATTTTAAGTTGCTGCCTAAAGGGACCTCATTTTATTAATATGTTCAAAATCTTGAGGGATACATTGCTTTAATAGAACCTTCTATGTTGCTCCATAATTTATCATAGAGAGGCAAAATGAATGTGAATTCATAAAGGATGGAAAGCAAATAATAATTCCTGTTTGTTTAAAACAAGCCAGTTTTGTCCCATATTTTCCTAATACATAGCCAAGTAACTTGCTGCAAATTGCCAAACAGATGGAAGCATGAATTCAGGGGCAATTAAATACAGAAAATCTTCAGGATATATCATAATTTCATAAACACCTGTGCTAGAGGTTTTCATGTTAGGGTACTGTAAGCAGACCAAGTGCAAATAAGATGTTTTGCTGTTTCTCAACTGTCTAGAGAAAACAAGCTTAATTATTGCACATATATTTTAATATTAAATATTATGAGTACATCCTACTGGTATTATCAGTGCTTTACTATACAACATAGTCACAAACTGCTTTTTAGGTTCCAGCTGAATGAGTCTTCATAATAAATGTATTGTTCTGCCTTCAATGTAGAAGATGTTATATGTTAATAAACATTTGTGTTTCTTTTCTATTTTTGTGGTTGCTTTTAAGAAACATGCTTGAGATGGTAAAGGTAACAAAGGAAGGAATTTTTAATGCCACTAACTCCAAAATCTGCTTAGTTGGTGCAAAATAGCAACAATGTTGCAACATTTCTGCCAAGCAGTGGGATCAGATTTTTCAGATTCATAAGTATTTCCACTAGAAAAATGTATATTCAAATTGTAATATATTTTATTAAATTTCTGTGTATTGCTTATACAACATCTTAGTCTTTTTTTATGCCCCCTTCTCTATCAGCACCCTCCCACTGGATTTCATGCATTCTGTCATTTTTTTAAGGACTATCCAGTCAAATTAGTGTCAACTGCCATCCTTCAGTACAGGTTCATCCACTGGAGTCTAGTAAACCTATGTTTTAAAAATGAGCTCTTCCTCACCCTATAGTAATCAGCTGCCCAATAGTTTTTAGGCTAAGACTGGGCCCTCCTGCCCATTTCTGCAGTACTGTGCTGTCTTTTTGTTTACTTTAGCTTGGATGGGTCATGTGCATGCTGTCCCTGTTGCTTTAAGTTCATAGGAGCAAGATCCCAGGAGCCTGTAAGACTCTACTTTCATATGCATTTCTCAGCCCCCATCAATGAAGATCCCTCATGCAGCAGTGGGGAAGGAACCGAGGCCTCAGGGACCATTGTGGAAGAGGAGGGTGTAGAAAGATTGTATGAGTTTGGGGAGAAAGGGCATGACCATGTGGACATCCAACTTTTCAAATGAAGTATCAATTTAAGGAAGACATTATGTTCTTTAACACAACTATCATCCAATTTTATTAAGTCATAAAGAATGAGTTGTCTTAAAATATATTTTACATAAGGTCTGGTGCTGCACAGTTTTAATCCCACCATTTGGGAGGCAGAGGCAGACAGATCTCAGTGAGATAGAGGCCAGGCTGTGTTACATATTTAGCTCCAGGCCCGTTGGAACTACAGGGAGACCCTGTGTCAAAAAGTAAAAAAATATATATATATTTAAAAATTTTAAGATGTCTCAAAATTAAATGGTTACTGTTGTCATTATTGCTTCATGTAAAGATTTTGATTGCCCATGATATATGACTTTATTATGTTATTGATTATTTAATATTAAAACAAAAATATTCACAAATGATACATATAAGTGGTACTTTTCTAGCATGTACAAGATCATGTGTCAAACCACAGCAGTGAAATAAGTAAATTGTGAAGAAACCACTAATTTTCATCATAGAAAATAAGAATAATTTGGTTTAAATGTATTTTAAGACTAAAGAGGGGGGGGGAGGGTTAGAAGAAGGAACAGGGAAGTAACAAAGGGAAGGGCATAGAAGGTAGGGCAGGAAAGACAAAGGAAAAGAGAGAGGAAAAGAGGGAGGTGAGAGAGAGAAGGAAAGAGGGAAAGAAATATGGAGGGCCAGGATAAAGGAAAATGTTGATCTTCTCTAAAATACATTTTCATAAGTGTTAGAAAAACTCTTGAATAAATTACAATTTAGAAATCAAAATACCTTGCCAGGAGTGGTGGCGCATGCCTTTAATCCTAGTACTCGGGAGGCAGAGGCAGGTGGATCTTTGTGAGTTTAAGGCCAGTTTGGTGGACAGAGTTCCTGGTCGGCTGGGGCTACAGGGAGACACTGTCTTGAAAAGACAAAAAAAAAAAAGAATAGAAATCAAAATCTCAACAGAAAATGATATAGGTTATCAAGTGTTTTGTTTTATTTCTTTAATTTTTCTTCTACAATTCTTTAATGCAATATTTCAAGACTTATTATTATCCAAATATAGCCATTCTGCTATATTTGGGGGGGTGTTCTATGAATTTCAAGACTTGTTTTCTTTTTTTTTTTTTTTTTAAATTAGTTTTTTATTGATGCTTTGTGGCATTTCAATTACATTTTTCCAATTCAGTTCATTGGCCTTATTTCCTTTCCCTCCCCCAACCCACCCCAGTTACACCCATCCCAGATCATGCATTCTGCATAACTGATCCTGCATTGTTTCTCTCCCAGTTTTTTTTTTTCAATTTTTAAGCTATAAAAGTGATAATCCAGTGAGTGACAGAGCATCCTTCATGCAAAACCTTCTGCAAGGCTGTTGTGCCCACACCTACAGCCCCACCATCCAGTGGGGGGTGACAGGTTGTTTGTTCAATCAAGTTGATCAAATGAGTGTCCAGACTACATTGCTGTAGTTTCACCATTCACCCCAATCGCAGCCCTTACATTCTACCACGCCCCCTCTTCCGCAGGTTGTTCCCTAGGCTTAGAAAAGGGGCACAGGTGGATGAGAGGTAAAACAGTCCACTCTCTCTGGAGCTGTTGACTTGGACTCTGGTCAATTCTGGCTGTTTCCTTTCATGGGCTGACAGTTTGTCCAGGAATAACCTTTCGATCCTACTAATGAAGAACAAGCAATTAGATATATAGGTATTTAAGCAGCACTAATAGTTATGGTAGGTTACTTTAGCATAGACACATGTTTGGATATGTTAATCCATGAATTACAATTTTCCCCCCTGTTAAATATGACAGGGTCTTACTGTGGCTTATAACATCTCCTAACCTGTAGAGGATGTGAGCTTGTGGCATCAGCCATGGGTTATTTCTCCAAGGGGAGAGCCAATAGCCAATTAGATTTGGGATATACAGGCACATGGCTGCCTCTGCTGCACAGTATTTCCAGGTTTTCTAAGGAAAGTAAGAGATCTCCAAGGATATCCATGTTCTAAGCTATGAAAGTATGAGTTTACTTACAAAGTAAAGGGAACTTTCTAAATATGATTATGTTAAGGAGGTAGGAGGATTATTCTGGACAGTCTGGAGGGTCTACTGTAATTCATACAGTCAGAGTTGGACATGTGGAAGAGTGTGTGAGAGACAGAGAAATAATTTTCTTTGAAGGTAGAGGGTCAGAGTCCAAGACTCCATGTGACTACTTAAAACTCAAAAGTAAACAAACAAACACACACAAAAAACAAGAAAGCCTCCAGAGAAAACACAGATCTGCCAGTATTCTTATTTTCTGTGAAAATTCTTTAAAAATTTCAACCTTAGGTACTTCATAATATATATTCTCATTGGGCGAATTAGAGCTAATATCCACAAATGAGAGAAAACACAGGTCTCTTGTTTTATGAGTCTATGCTATTTCACTTAGTATAACAGTTTCTAATTCTATCCATTTACCTCCAAATTTCAAGATGTTTCTTAACTGCTGAGTAGAGTGTCATTGTTTTAATGTATCACCTTTTCATTATCCATTCACCAGCTGAGGGACATTTAACTTGTTTCTTTTCCTCAGTTATTATAAAAGTGATTGGTGGAAACAGGAAAAGGAAAGGAACCATAGGGATCAAGGGACAGAATGAACTAATAGGAAACAGATGTTATTGAGGGGTAAATGGGAAAGGGGGTGTACTTTGTACAAAGAGGGAGTAGCATGGGCTATACAGAGAGGTTGTGTGGTATGAAAAATCAGAGTGAAATATACTGGTTCAAAGTGCTACTGAAAAATATACAAGCAAGAAATACATGAGTGTATATGTATAGCTGAAGACTATATAACAATAACAACAACAACAACAACAACAACAACAAAGACAAACATGATACCCAGCAGGAGAAAGATCCCTTCAAGTTGCTGGTAATAGTACTTCAGGAGACTCCCAAAATATCACATGCTATTGCCACAGCCCTTGATTGCCTCCAAGAACTTGAAGGTAAGACACGATAGATAGATAGATAGATAGATAGATAGATAGATAGATAGATAGATAAATTGATAGATGACTTTGAGAAGTGGAGTTGGAACTGATCTGGAAGCCTCATCCCTGAAAACTAGTTCTCATGATATCAGAGGATATTATACAAACTGCCAAGAGAGAAAACCAATCAATGGTCATATCCAGCAATAAGTCTTAACAAAAAACAATGAATAACCCAGCAAACTATCACTATTAGTGCAGTAGTGAAGCTTTTATATTAAGGATAATAAACAGCTATTTAATTGGAATAAAGGCCTTCTTTTTTATTCTTTTTTAAAAATGTATTACTTATTCTTGTATGTGTATGAGTGTACTGTCTGCATGTAGGTTTGTGCACCCGTGTCATGCAATGCCGCAGAGGTCAGAAGAGGGTCTCGGATTCCCCTGAACCTGGAGTACTCCTGGAACTGGAGTTCTCCTGGAATTGGAATTCTCCTGGAATTAGAGTTACAGCTGGTTCTTAGCTGCCATGTGGGTGCTGGGGATGGAATCTGGGTTCTCTGCCAGAGCAGTTGGCGCTCCTAACCGCTAGGCTATCTCTCCAGCCCCAGAGTAAAGGCCTTCTTAATGGGAGAGAAATTATGTGTGGTACTATAAACATAGCCTGAAACACAGGGCTGGAGTTCCCATAGATCCTAGAATAAAACCTACTTTTGCCACATCCCTAGACCAATGTAATTTCTTACTTTATTCTAAATACACATTCTCTTATTTACAGACAAGTGTACCTTTTACTCCTTATCAAAGAATCTTGCTTTTGCAACAGATGGAGACTATTATAGAGGTCAAGATATTATCAGCTGCAGAAAATGAATGTCTGTGAGATGCTTAGCCTTAGGTGACAAATCTTCAGTGCATCCTCTATACATGGGATGAATGTATTTCTCAGTTCTCACCAGAGAAGTTTCTTTATGCAGCAGATGGTGATAAGATATTTAGCCTTAGGTGACAAATCTTCATTGCATCCTCTACACATGGGATGAATATATTTCTCAATTCTCACCAGAGAAGTTTCTTTATGCAGCAGATGGTGATTAACACAGAAACCAACAATTGTCTAACATGTAGAGAACAAGAGCTGCAGAAGGTTTATCTCTAAATAGGATACCTATTTTAAACTTCTGCCCCCAAGGCTCAGTAATCATTCCTCAAGAGGAATTGGAAAGATTGTAAGAGCCAGAGGTAGTGTATGTGTTCTAAGTGAAACCAGGTCTTTGAGACAGCAGTTCAGTTACTCGTGGGAACTCACAGAAATGGTGACAGCATGCACAAATCCTGTTCAGTCTCAAACTAGACTAAATCCCAGCATAGACATGGGGAGGTTGGTAAGAATTTCCAAATCCAACCTAAGGAATTTTAGACAATTCATGACTGCTTAGAAGGGGAAAGATACCACCTTACAGGGTTGGGATTCTTGCAGGGCCCGGTGGATGGATCCACACTAAAGAACACTTGGGGACACAAATCAGACTCCTTATCATTTATGTAATAGAATATATTAAACTGGGCAGGCAGAAGTGGAGGAGGTGTGGATAGAGGAGGGGATTTAGATACCTTCAAACTATACTACACTAAAATTACAAAATTCAATAAATAAACCAGATAAACAAAATCTAGCTGCCCCAACAGTGATAAAACTAATCTGAAGTATTTCTTTTTCTTTAATTTTTCTTTACTTTTTTTTAATGTGTATAAATGTACTGTCTGCATGCAGGTTTGTGCACCCATGTCGTGCAATGCCACAGAGGTCAGAAGAGCATCTCGGATTCACCTGGAACTGGAGTCAAAGACAGTTTTTAGCCGCCATGTGGGTGCTGGGGATCAAACCCTGGTCCTCTGCAAGAGCAGTCAGCACTCTTAACCGCTTGGCCATCTCTCCAGTCCTAAAGTATTACTTTCTAGCCTAAACATCACGTTTGGTCTTTGAATTAGACCGATGTTATCCTTGTTTGTTCAAAAAGCAAAAAGCAACCTTTCAACAATTTAAATTTCAGCGTGACTCCTTTATTTCACTATTCTCTCTTGGTGACAGTATATGCTTTATCAGAAAGACCTAGGGCTGCCTCACTCATTTACTACTGCAACCATGTCTCATGTTTTCACCTTAATTTTTTTAACATTCCTCTCTTCGTATTATAATTATTTAATATGTCTGAATTCCTTGCTACACTGTAAGTCCCCAAGCAAAAAGATCACACTTTATTCATTTTTACAACCTTCAGTCTCCAGAGCACTTTCCTCTGAGTAAAACACAATGAATACTTGTCCAATAAATTCATAAATAAAGAAAAAACCTAAACATTATAATAATTTTCTATTATTTTAGATAACCAAATTTCCAGTAAATGATTTCAACAGCAATGGAAAACAACGCAATGCTCAGTAAGCATAGTATAATTTTTATAATATGCTAACGTGGATACTAAAAGACATAGTTAGACAAAATCATTTTATCTTTTTAATCATTTTATCATTTAGATAATTTTATCATTTAAATCATTTTATCATTTAAATCATTTTATCTTTTGGTTTCTTTCATCTCGGTTTTCTGTTGCTTGGCATATACTAATTGGTAATATTATATATGATATAGTGCACAATATAAAAACATTTCATAATCTAAAATATTCTAAATAAATTCCATGATAGTATGGAAATTATTCTTAGATTAGCATAAATTGCTCTTGAAAAATGTAAACTTGATTTGCTACTATAATAAAACTTGAGTATTGACTAAGGATTAGAGTCAACAACACTTTATATTTCTACCAATGAAAATTGTATTTATTTCAATGGAAATGTATAAAAAAGAATTACGATAATAAAATATTTAATTGATATATAATAGGCCAAAAAATGATTAAGAAATAATTCCTTTATGTCTTGTTATGGAAATGGCTACATACTCGGGTTTAAATTATGAAAAAAAAAAATAAAAGCAAGTTCTCCAAGGACAGATATCATGTAAGTTCCCCAAGGACAGATGATATCATGTAAGGAATCATAGTAATCAAACAAAGTAGATATAAGATGCTAATATTTAGTTTTTAAATTTGTTTATTATTTAAATTTACTGAATGGCTGATTGATTTCATATTAAGGATCACACCCATACCATTACCCATCCTAGGGATACATTTTATCACCAAGCATCATTTTCAATCTTTGGTAACTACTTTTGAACCTCAAGTCTAGAACTAGGGAGAGAACTTACTAGAAGTCAATATGGAAATCTATGAAACTTGTTTGTAGAGAGAAGACAGAAAAGGAATGATTTCACATAAAATTAATAAGGCTAAAATTGCTCACCAATAGTAACATTTTTTTAATTTTTTTATTTTTATTGATGCTTTGTGTCTTTCATACATAATTTTCCAATTCAGTTCAGGCATATATCCCCTTCCCTTCCCCCTCCCCTCCCCTACCCATCCCAGATCATGCATTCTGCCGTAACTTTTCTGCATCTTTCTCTGTTTTTTTTGTTTTGTTTTGTTTTCATTTTTTTAACAATAAGTGATAATTTGTGAGTACAAGCATCCTTCATGTAAAACCAATTTGCAAGCAGTTGTGCCCAAACCCACACAGCTCATGGGTCCCACCATCCAGCAGGGGGGGCTTGTATGTTCAATCAAGTTGATCAAATGAGTGTCCAGTCTATATTGTTGTAGTTTCACCATTAACCCCAATCGAAGCCCTTACATTCTACCACGCCCCCTCTTCCGCAGATTGTTCCCTAGGCTTAGAAAAGGGGCACAGGTGGATGAGAAGCAAAACACTCTACTTTCTCTGGAGCTGATGTCTTGGTCTCTAGTCAGTTCTGGCTGTTTTCTTTCATGGGCTGCCAGCTTGTCCAGGCTTAACCTTTCGATCCTACTAATGAAGCACATGCAATTAGATATTTAGGTATTTAAACAGTATAATATATAGCCTTTCGATCCTACTAATGAAGCACACACAATTAGATATATAGGTATTTAAACAGTACTAATTGTTATGGTAGGTTACTTTGGTATAGACACAGATGTTTGGATGGTATGTTAATTCATGAATTACATTTTCTTCTGTTAAGTATGGCAGGGTCTTCGTGTGGTTTATAACATCTCCTAACCATTAGAGGATGTAAGCTTGTGGCATCAGCCGTGGGTTATTCCTCCAAGGAGAGAGCTAATAGCCAATTAGATTTGGGATATACAGACATATGGCTGCCACTGCTGCACAGTATTTCCAGGCAGATGAGGTGTAGCTGGTGCTGACGGAGGAGTCTTGCTTGACTCAAGGAGACCTATATTTGCTTTATTGGTTTAGTGGCCTTTGGTAACACTCTCTGGCATTCCAGAGACCATCTGTATACTTGCAAGTGCGGTCTCCATACATCTTTCCCATGTTTATATCAGGTCTTCAACAGCAGGGCCTTATCGCCTCTCTTCCTGCAGATATCCCAGTTTGGAGGCAAGGAGCCTTTACCTTTTGTGGGGGCTTGGATCCCCTGGCCAACATCTCCTTGGTAGAATAATCCATTGTTGATGTCAGAGCTCCTGTATTAATATATTTTGCTTAAGTGCATAGCTTAAGGAGACTTTAGCATTATATTTGGTTCTGAATAGAGAATAATCCTTTTCACAGTTTCTATGTCCATTAGTCAATTAAAGAAGGCAGTTTTACTGATTTTACAAGAGAATACCTCTATAACAGCTGGCTCCAATCTACAGCTGGAGAACGACCTCATCATCATCATATTTCTCCTTATTCTATGGGGGGGAGTTAAGAAAGTCTCTTGTATTAAAACCTTTGCGGCACCTAGAAGGTAAGCTTCGTTAGGAATCATTAAAAATAGTTGTTACTAGTAGGATCCACAGAGGGGCCTGATGTCTGCAGCAATCTGAGGCATTTCTTCCCTTCAATGCCCAGAGGAGTCAATCCTTCTGCTGGCACTTTCTGGTACATCCTACTCACTGCAAAGCTGCATTTTCTTTCTCAGCCATTAAGTTGGTGATACTCTGGCCTGTTGGAACATACAAATCCTTTCCCGTAGTTAGTTTTAAGATTTGGGTTGCAAGGTTTTTTGACAAAAAGTTTTCATATCTATCTATATCCCCCTTTTTTATTTAAGGTTTTTATTTTTGACCCATGAGTCTCAAAAAAGCAGTTGTATTATATATACCTATAGGGTGGAATCAAGGCACAGATTTCATCAAGTTCACCCATGCTGTTTTGGGTTACTGTATGTGATTAACTTGGGAAACAAACTTTATTTTTAAATTAAATCATCCTATAGGTGAAAGAGATTGCTACCAGTTGATACTATATGACAGCAAAATTATAGAGAACATTTGTTTATACCAATCCCAAAGTAATTGTTATACAGTTTTTAATTAAAGCTAATGTGGACAACAGCAATTTATATCACCAATTAACTCAGATGCATTACCGTTTTTATCAGCCTTTAAACCACTGTTGTTTAATATACACATATTTACCTTTAGTAAGGTATCTCATGCATTCTTTCAGACCACAGTTCAATAAAACTCAATATCAACACCAGGATAAACCCTACAACCTACAAGAGCCAATAGTAACATTTATTGAACTATCCATATACCCTTATATCAGTGCAACACGCTCTCAATTTTGTTGTGTTTTTAATAAATTTTAAATCAAGGAATCGTTTTCAATATTTTCTTAATATTTATGATTCCTTGTATTTCCATATAACTTACCATTGCTTTCTCAATTTATTTGACCCCCAAACAAAAGTATCTTAAATTTGGTAAGATTTCTATTAAACAAGAATCTAATAAGAGAGTTTATAGCATTTACTGTGTAAAACTTGCCTTTAATTTATTAATTTGTATATTTTATATTTTGTTGCTATTTTAAATGGAGATATTGTCTTAACTTTTGGTTTGTTTACTGACTTTGAGTAGAAACAGTTAATGTTAACATATTACTGGCTTTGATAATTAACTATAAACTGTTTAAGAAACTAAGGTCTTTTATACGTAATTCACCTTTTCTGATTAGTTTTACTTTGAAATCTCCTTTGATATTAAAATAGCAACTCTTGCTTGCTTTATGGTACAATTTGCTTGGAATATTTTTTCCATCCTATCACCTTAAGATGATGTCTGTCCTTGGAGGTGAGATGCATTTCTTGTAGACAACAAAAAGATTTAGTTTCTTAATCATAATTGTGTCTTTTGATCGGGGGATTTAGTCCATTAATATTTAAAGTTAATATTGAGAGATGTATATTGCTTCCCTTCAGTTAATTTTCTGTTTGCATTTTTGGTTTATGTTTGTATTTCTTGGATTATACCTTCATTAATTACCCTCTCTTGCTGCTTGTGGCTAGCTGCTCCTTACTTCAGTCCTCTGAATTGCTGAGTATTTTCTCAAGGATTCAAGGATTGACTTTCTTTTTTTCTTTTTTTTTTTTTTTTGTTTCTTTTCGGGACAGGGTCTCCCTATAGCCCCAGCGTCCTGTAACTCACTCTTGTAGACCAGGCTGGCCTGGACAGGAACTCACAAAGATCTGGCCCTGCCTCTTGCCTCCCAAGTGCCTAGGTTAAAGGCTACGTGCGCCACCACACCGGCTAGAATTGACTTTCTAGCCATATGTATTCTTTTCATCTTGTTTATGTTATGTCAGATTTTCTTTATCCTTGATGAAATTTTTTGGCTGGGTAGAGTAACCGGGTTGGCATCTATAATCATATTTTACTGGGAATACTTTAGGCCAAGCTCTTGTGGCATTCATTGTTTGCATTTGAAAAGTCAGCTGAATTCTGATGGGTTTCATTTATATGTACCTTGGACTCGTTTGTATCTTGTGGTTTCAGTTAGGTCTTAGGTTGAGCATCTAGCAATTTGATTATGATACTGGTGCGGGTGGTAGGTAATTTTCTTTACTTGTTCTATTTGGTGTTCTATGTTCTATGTGCTTCTTGCATTCGTATGAGTTAAGTGACTTTTTTTGAATTTGTGTGGGAAATTTTCTTCTATTAATTCTGCTGAAGATCTGGTCCATACCTATTATCGCTGAGGATTCTTCTCCTTCTTCTGTACTATGCTGTTGGGGTGTTTGGTCTCTTCATGTTTTCCCATTTTTCCTGATTATTGCACTCTTTTTGTTTTTTTTTTTTTTTTTTTTTCATAGCCTTTGCTTGAGCTCTCCAGTTCTTCCATCTTATCTTCTAGTCTTGATATTCTATTTTCTGTTTCTGTTTCATGCATTCTGTTACTGAGGCCTTCTCCCATCTTTTCCTGTTGACTGGACCAGTGTTCCATTTCCTTTTTTTATTTCAGCCTGAGATTTCTTTAGTATTTCCACTTCTTTCCAGAGTTTGCCATTCTCTCCTTCTAGATCTTCAAATCACTTGTTTGTGTGGTTGGTATCATTTTTCCTTCCAGCGTGGGATATCTTAAGGATTTCCATTTCCTTCCAGAGTTGGTCATTTTCTCCATTTCATTCTTTGATATGTTCTATATATTCCTTGATCTATTTGAGTATGTCTGTGATGGTTATTTTAAGATCTGTGTCCTGGGTTACCTCCAGGGAGATCTCGCTTATGGAGTCTTCTACAGGGCTAATAGGGTTTAGTGAGGATGTATTACTTACTTTTCCATGTTGTTGATTTTTTGTTGTGTTTTGCATGTTGATTTGATTTGTTGTTTGCAGTCTGATGTGAAATTTAAATGTTTCTTCCTTGTTTTGAAGGCCTGATCCTCTAGGTTGGCTATGGAGTGGCAGGTTTGCTGTCTCTTCTGTTACCTTGTGCCCTGGAGTCACTGCTGCTTTTCCCACTGGGATGGTGGCAGGAAAAAATCACGCCTGGTCTCCCCTGGTCTGTGCCAGAAGCTGAGGTGCCACCAGTAACTAAGCTGCAGCCTCTGTGTCCCTGATCCAGGTCTCCATGGAGGGGTGCAGACTCTCGCTTGGTCTGTGCCTGAAGCTTCTAATATCAGACAAAATAGACTTAAATGTAAAACTAATCAGAAGAGATGAAAAGGGTCACAACATCCTTATCAAAAGATCACTGAACCATTAAAATTTCACAATCACAAATATATATGCACCAAACTCTGGTGTACCTAACTTCATAAGCACAATTCTGCAGGACTTCGAGGAGCAGATTAATCCCAGCACACTAATAGTGGGAGACTTCAATACCCCACTGAGGAAACCTCACCAAATTCATGCGTGTAAGTATAGTCCCTGATCTCATATTCTGTATTTTGTCAGTAGTCTATATTTCCTATGTGTTCTCCATAGTATACCATGCCTACTATCTCCATGAATGAATACGCTAAACTGTTTCAATGTATGTGTATTTGATGTAATGCTAAGGAATGAAAGACAGAGCCTTACGCATGATAGCCAAGTGCTCTAACATTGAGTTATGCCCTGAGCTCTATTTATCCTTTGTCTGCATCTTTTCTTTCTTTGCTCAGTTGGACCTGGCTGATTACATTATAAACAAATTCAAAACATTACCAAGTCCACTACGTTTGTATACAGTTAGTCACAGTGATTTAAATACTTAAAGAAGTGGGAAAAAACAAGGTATAATTAGTTCAAATGAATATTTAAAAGTGACCTTATTGCCTGATAATATGATTTTATTCACTTCTAAGTCTCTAGTTTGCAGTCTTATATGACAAACAACATGGCAAGTTTTAAAATACTATAGTAATTTTCTATAATGAGAATGGAATATTAAAATTATATTATAAACACTAGTCCAATATTGCATATATGACTACAAAGAGAACGTATCTATAAATTAGTTATATAAAAAACATAAAAAATATTGAGTACAACAATAAAGAATTAAATTATTTCACATATGCATTAAGATCATGAATAAAGAAGATCCTGTATGAGAGAAGTAGATTTTTGTATTGATCTACCTTTCATGAGAATTCAAATCAGAATTCAAAGGAGGAATTTAGGTTACATTTCTAGACCCATCCACTAACTTGATGGGAAAAGTCAAATTCCAAGAATTACAGTGAATTCAAAATATTATAGCAGGAGGGCCCACAACTAGAGTAGTAAGTTAGAGAAATTCTGTCTCTAAGTCACCATCATACTGCTTTGGGACCAGGAATGTAGACACTGAACCAGGACACACATCTAGCTTACTTAGCTAGTCAGAACCGTACCCCTTGTCCATGATTTCCTAGTTTCAGTAATAAGCTTGTTCATGCTGATGGAGAGCTCCTGGATACCCTAATTTAAATAATACCATCCTTCCTATAAAAATATTTGAAGGTGAGAAACTGAAGTATATATGGACTATCATAACTAATCAGAAAAATACTATATCAACAATAAAAACAGGACCAAACTTCAGCTCAAGAAAGATAAGATAGAATATTATACCAGGCACATAAAAAATGAAAGAAGTCCATATGCTTAGATCACAATGCAAAGCATAAGAGTATAAAAAAACAGAAACAATATCTTTTCACAAATTCCACCAGTATATGCATGTGCTTCACAATGAGAACAACTCAGAGAAATCTGAGAACACAGAACTTAAGAAAAATGACAAATATGGCCAAATTAATCAAATAAATAATTCAAAGAACTCAAAGATCGTACACATTTTTTTTTAAAAAGAAGATATGAATAAACTGATTAAAGATTAAGGAAACAGAAATCTACAGCTGAGTGAAATGATAAAATTGAGTTCAGGATTTGAAAACTAAATTCAGAAAAGTCATAAAAATATTGAATAAAACTCAAGTTGAAATGAAGAAGGAATCAAAAAAACTCAATAAGCCAATTTTAAATGACAGGAGAAAGCTTCACCAAAATAATGAATGAAATGGAAAGCAAAATATCAGTACTAAACAACAAAAGTGGAAAAATCGTATAGCTCAAACAAAAATTATAAAAATTTTATAAAAATACTGGAATGGAATATGCAGGAAATTTGTGATACCATGAAAAGAACAAATCTATGCATTATAGGCATAGAGTAAGGATAAGAATATCTGGTCTGCCGGGTGTGGTGGTGGATGCCTATAATCCTAGCACTCAGGAGGCAGAATAACTCAGATCTTTGAGAGTTCAAGGCCAGCCTGGTATACAGAGTGAGTTCCAGGACAGCTGGGGCTACGGGGAGACCCTGTCTCGAAAAGCTGAAAAAAAAAAAAAAAAAAAAAAGAATCTCTGGTCAATGACATTGAACATATACTCAACAAGATTGCAGAACAAAATTTACCTAAATTAAAAAAAAGATATATCCAGATACAAGAAGCATATAGAACATCAAATAAACAGGACAGAAACAGAAACTCTGAACTACATACTATATGGAAAACACTAAATGAAGACAACAAATAAAGTACTAAAAGCTGCAAAAGAAAAGCAAATTATTTATAGAGGAAAACCTGTCAGAATTATAGTTGGTCTTCAATGCAGTAGGGCTTAGGGCCTAATCAGATTGGCTTATCAATTTAGTAATTGCCTTAATGACTTAATAGAGCATCCTATTTTTTGATGTGAATATTTTTTCCTTACATTAATTTATTCATTCATATGATGAAGATAAATTTTGTTGCTTCCAAGTCTTTCAAATTATTGTTAATGCAGTAATAAGTATTTAAATATGGGTTGGGGGGTGACATATTTCAACATATTGAACTAAATACCACCAAGAAGTTCATTTGTTGGATCGTATGGTAAGGGCATGTTTAATCATTCATCATAGGTATACCATTTTGCATTACCATCAATATTGGATGGGAACTGTTATCCTTTCTTTCAAGTATTTGGTGTTGTCAATGATTTGGGATTTTGGACATCCTGATGGATGTACAATAGTATAAGATTATAGTTTGAATTTTTTTCTCCCCAGTGACAAATGAAATTAGACATCTTTTTACCCATTTAGTTAGCATCTTTATGTCTTCTTGTGAGTACCCTTTTGTTTTGGCACGTTTAAAAAATTATCACCTTTATTGAGATAAAAATTAAAAATTATGTTATTTAAATTGCACAATGTATTGTAGTATTTTGATTTTTCTATATGAATATGTTCAAAAATTACTACATAAAATAATTTAAATTTATTCTTTACTTTTCTGCTGTTATGATAAAGCATCATGTCCGAGGCAACTTATAGAAGGACAAGATTATTTGGGTTTATGTATACAGAAGGATAAAAATCCATCATGACAGGGATCCATGGAAGAAGAAGCAGCCAGAGCAGAATGCTGGGTACTCATGTGTTCAAGCACACCATTTCCAACTCTGCCATACTGTCATACACCCTTCAACACCTCATGTTTTTCCTCCTCGGATTCAGAATGTTGACTATAATTATTTTGTGAAACACACACACACATACACACACACACACACACGCTAATATGCCTATTTAATGTTCCTCTTTTGTAGGGTAGGGCTGACTACTCATGAAGGGAACACTTATATTCCTTACAAAGTATTGATTTTTATAATATATACCATTTATGAGTATACCAGTATACTTAACATAACTGTTAAAGTATCATATTTCAATGATATAAAATAAATTTTTGTCTATTTCACATTCTTGATTTTTTTACTCATGAGCTATTTGAAGTCTGGGTTAGTTACAGTTCATGGTAAATTCTACATGTATTTCACTATGAATACCTTTCATTTTTGAGTTTTGTAGTTTTTTTTTTTTTTTTTTTTTTTT
>VZQC01003167.1:598450-673819 GCA_009823505.1 Rhizomys pruinosus
ATATATATATATATATATATATATTGATTAATGCACAATTTCATTCTTTTTCATGTCTTGATAAAACTTCATTGTGTATGTATATTACATTTTTTTTCTGAGATAGGCTCTCCCTTTAGTCTCAGCTGGCCTGGGGCTTGTTAGGTAGATCAGGTTGCCCTTGAACTCATAGAGATCTGCCTCCATCTGCCTCCCAAGTACTGGGATTAAAGGCATGCACCACCATGTCTGGAAATTTTCTTTTGTATTGAAATTTGAATATTTCATACTACATTTCTTAATAAAATTTAGACCCATTCCCCCTTTCATGCCCCTACCCCCTCCAGAGCTCATGAGTTCTGCTATACCTGTCTTGCCTTTTTTTCTAAGTATTTTTTTTTAATTTTTGTGATGCAGAAGCTTACTGTTTCAGTCAGTCCTTTGAACAAGTCTTTGTTATTGTTTTTGTTCCCTTTAATTTTATATTGCTCCAAAATATGCATGTATGCACTCCACACATACACGCGAATTATGCCATCTGAAAATAAACTATAGGTTATGTCCAAAATAGTTTTAGGGAATCAGTTTTTAACAGTTGAGGTGCATGCAAATAAAAAGAAATATTACTTTACATTCCTAGATTACATAGCAAGTTGATATATGTTTTAATTTACTTTTTTGCAGTAGCATCAGGTATTATATTTTACTAAAAAAGAAAAGTAATTACTCAATTTACATTACAAATAAGGATTTGGCACTAGGATCCACAAATGAGGAACACCATATGTCATTCGTTTTTCTGGAACTGTGTTACTTCACTTAGCATAAAGACTTCTAGTTCCATCCATTTACCTGCAACGTTCATGATGTCTTTTTTTAACATATATTTTATTGTTATTAAACTTTTTCATACATCATATATCATTTCTCAATCCAATTTAGAGTCATTTCCCTTTCCAAGCACTCCACCTCACCTGAGTTCATGCACTCTGCTGTACATGTCTTGCATCATGATATGAGTCTTTCCAGAGTTTTTTATTTTCAAAACAGAGGCTTATTGTTTTGGGGAGAACTTCAGTTACAGTTTTACTTTCCCACTTCTTTTGTTGTTGTTGTTCTCTCTAACTTGTATTGTGTACATATATATATATATANACTCCAGTAGCTGCTCAGTCCACAAGCTGGATGTCTCTGCAGTCCCACATCAAAAAGATCATCCATCATGACCAAGTTGGATTCATACCAGAGATGCAGGGATGGTTCAACATACAAAAATCAGTAAATATCATAAAACACATAAATGGACTGAAGGACAAAAACACATGATCATCTCAATAACAAAATCCAGCATCCTTTCATGCTTAAAATCCTAGAGGGAATTGGACTGAAGAGATCATTCCTCATCATAATCAAAACCATATATGAGAAACCAACAGCCAACATCATCCTAAGTGGAGAAAAGCTAGAAGGATTTCCCTAAAGGTAGAAACTCAGCAAGGCTGCCCCCCATTGCCACTCCTCTTCAATATAGTGATTGAAACACTGGGTAGGGCAATAAGACAAGAAAAGGAAATTTAAGGTGTACTAATTGGAAAAGAGGAAGTCAAACTATTCCTTTTTTTCAGACAATATGATAGTTTACCTAAGGGATGCCAAAAAAACTCCACCAGAAAACTCATAGAAAGGATTAAGAATTTCAGTAAAGTGGCGGGATACAAAATTAACCTAGAAAAGTCAGTAGCCTTTCTTTACACCACCAACAAGCAACTGAAGAAGGAATACAAGGAGACCTTCCCTATCACAATAGCATCAAAAACAATAAAATAGCTAGGAACAAACCTGACCAAAGACACCAAAGATCTCTACAGCAGAAATTATAAACCCCTGAAGGAGATTTTTTTAATTTTTTTTTTAATTTTATAAAAATTTTATTTATTTTCGTATGTGTATGAATGTACTGTCTGCATGTAGTTTGTGCACCTGTGTCATGCAATTTCATGGAGGTCAGAAGAGGGTGTCAGATTCCCCTGGAACTGGAGTTAAAGACGGTTTTCAATTGCCATGTGGGTGTTGGGATTCGAACCTGGCCGGGTCCTCTGCAAGAGCAGTAAGCACTCTTAACCACTAGGCCATCTCTCCAGCCCCACAGATTTTTTTTGAGACATAGTCTGCCTTTAGCCCCAGATGGCCTGAATCTCACTCTGTAGACCAGGCTGGCCTTGAACTCACAGAGATCCACCTGCCTCTACCTCCCGAGGGCTAGGATTAAAGGTGCGTGCCACCACACCTGGCTTAAAGATGATTCTTTTTTTTTAATTTTTTTTAAATTTATTTATTTTTATTTTTTATATGTATGAATGTATTGTCTGCATGCAGGTCTGCGCACCCGTGTCGTGCGATGCCGCGGAGGTCAGAAGAGGGTCTCGGACTCCCCTGGAACTGGAGTTCTCCTGGAACCGGAGTCGCAGACGGTTCTCAGCCGCCATGTGGGTGCTGGGGATCGAACCCGGGTCCTCTGCAAGAGCGGTCGGCGCTCTTAACCGCTAGGCCATCCCTCCAGCCCCTTAAAGATGATTCTTAGCTACCATGTGGGTGCTGGGAATTGAACCTAGTTCCTCTGCAAGAGCAGTCAGAGCTCTTAACTATGGGCCATCTCTCCAGCCCTGATGTTGTCTTTCTTTACTGCTGCATAAAACTCTATTGTGTAGATGTACCACATTTTCTTTATCCAATCATCAGTTGAGGGACACTTGGGTTGCTTCCTGCTTTTCGCTGTTATGAATAGAGCTGAAATAAACATGGTTGTGCACATATCTCTGCAAAAGGATAAGTCGTGCGAATATATACCCAGAAGTGGTTTAAATATGTCAGGTGGTATGTTCATTTTGAGAATTTTAAGAATTCTACACACTGCTTTTCATAGGGGTTGCATGAGTTTGTATTCCTACCAGCAATGAATGAGTGTTTCCCTTTCCCCACAACCTCTCCAGCATTTGGTGTCATTTGTTTTCTTGATCATACCCATTCTTACTGAAGTAAGATGAAACTTAAGTTGATTTTAATTTGCATTTCCTTAATTATTAGTGACGTTGAAAGCTTTTTCAGATGTTTCACAAACATCTTTATTTCTTCATTTGTGAAGTCTCTGTTCAGCTCTTTCTACCACCTTTTGAATGGGCCATTTGTTTTCTTGTTCCTTTATTTTTTGAATAATTTATATTTTCTGGATGTAAATGCTCTGTCAGTTATATCACTGATAAAGGTTTCCTCCCACTCTGGGTTTTCTCTTCACTTCTTTAATTGTTTCTTTAACTCTACCAAAGCTTTTGAGTTTAATGAGGTACCACTAGTCTGTTGTTGACCTTATTTCTTGCACAGCTGCTGTCTGATGCAGAGAGACTTTTCCTATGCTGATATCTTGTAGGTTACTGCCAAAGTTTGCTTTTATAATTTCAGAATTTCAACTTTCATATTGAGGTCTTTGATCCACTTGGAGTTGACTTTTTTACAGGGTGAAAATGCAGGGGTTTAGTTTTATTCTACTACAAGTGGTGATCCTGTTTTGCCAGCACCATTTGCTGAAGATGCTTTCATTCCCCCATTGTGTCATCTTGGCCTCTTTGTCAAATAGGAGGTGGCTGAAATTGTATGTGCTCAAGTTTGGGTGTTCAATTTTGTTCCATTGATCTATGGGTTTGTTTGGTGCCACTATCAGGCTGTTTTTATGCCTATATCCCAGTAATATAGTTTTACGTCTGGTATAGTAACCCCTCCTGCATTGCTCTTTTTGCTCAGGGCCGTTTTGGATATCAGGGTTTTTTTTGTTTTTCCATATGAATTTAAAGATTTTTTTTCTAAGTTGTGAAGAAACTCATGGGGAACTTAATTGGGATTGCACTGAATCTGTGTATTAATTTGGGTAGGACGTTCATTTTTACTATATTAATTCTTCCAATCCATGAGCATGGGAGATCCTTCCATCTTCTGCTGTCTTCTTCAATCTCCTTCAGGGGTTTAAAAGTTTCATTTTAGATCTCTTTGGTGTCTGTGGCTAGGATTGTCCTGAGGTTTTGTTTGTTTTTTTGTTTGTTTGTTTGTTGGGTTTTTTTTTTTTTTTTATCTTCGGTTTCTTTCTTCAATATCTTAAAGTTTTGATCACACAAGGTCTTTCACTTCCTTGGTTAGATTTATTCTAAAATTGTTTTTGAGTTTATAGTGAATGGGAACATCTCATTGTATTTCTTCTCCAATTTCTTGTTGTGTGTATAAAGAAAAGCTACTGATTTTCCTAGGTTAGTTTTGTATCCCACCACTTTACTGAAACTATTAAACATTTCTAGAAATTTTCTGGTGAAGTTTTTAGTGTCCCTTATGTAAACTATCATGTCATCTGCACAAAGGGATAGTTTGACCTTGGTTTTTCCAATTAGTACTCTTTAATTTTCCTTTCTTGTCTTATTGCTTTAGCAATTGATTCAAGTACTATATTGAAAAGGAGTGGAGATAGCTGCCTTGCTGGGTTCCTGACATTAAGGGTAATGCTTCTAATTTTCCTCATTTAGTATGATGTTGTCTGTGAGTTTGTTGCATATGGCTTTGATTATGTTGAGGAAACTGGAGCTCCCTCCAGTCTAATTCCCTCTAGGACTTTAAACATGAAGGAATGTTGAATATTTTTCTGCATCAGTTGTGATGACCATGTGCTTTTTGTCTTTCAATTCATTTATGTGTTTTATAATATTTATTGATTTATGTATGTTGAATCATCCCTGCATCTCTGGTATAAATTTGACTTGGTCACGATGGACTACCATTTTGATGTGTGCCTGTCTGTGGTTTGCAAGTATTTTGCTGAGAATTTTTGCCTCTATGCTCATTAATGCAATGGATCTATAGCTTTCTTTTTGTTGTATCTTTGATTAGTATTAGTATTAGAGAGACGCTAGCTACAAAAAAAGGAATTTGGGAGATTTCCCTCTGTTTCTTTCCTTTTGAATAATTTGAGTAATAATGCTTATCAGTCCCTTCAAATGTTTTATAGACTTTTCCCATAAATCCATCAGGGCCTGGGTTGTTTCTGTTTTGCAGTTTTGAATCACAGTTTCAATTTTCTCACATGTTATGAGTTTGTTTAATCTGTCAACCTCTTCTTTGTAAGCTTTGGTGATTTCCATGATTTCAAATATTCATCCACTTCTCTTAGGTTTTCAAATTTAATGGAGTATAGGTTTTTAAAGTATTCTCATACGATTGTCTTGATCTTTTTATTATATATTGTAATGTTTCCCCTTTCCTCTAGAATTTTATTGATTTGGAGTTGCTCTTTCTTTCTTTTGGCTTACTGCACTAGAAGTTGTATCTATACTGTTTATCACTTCAAAGAACCAGCTCTTGGATTTGTTGGTTTTTTGTACTGCTTCCTTGTTTCTATTTCATTAATCTCTGATCTGATTTTCGTTATTTTGTCTTATGTTGGATTTAGGATTCATTTCTTGTTGTCTCTCAAGTGTTTGTAGCTGCAGTGTTGGTCGCTTATTTGCACTTTTTCTGTTTTTTTTTTTTTGTTGTTGTTGTTGTTGTTTTGTTTTTGTATGTAGGCACTTAGGGCTATAAATTTCCCTCTTAGGACTGCTTTTCAATTACCCAATAGGTTTTATTGTGTTCTATTGTCCCTTTTGTTTATTTCCAGAAATATTTTTATTTCTTGCTTTATTTCTACCTTGACCAATTCCTTATTCAGGTGTGTATTATTTAGTCTCCACCAGTTCTTGTAGATATTAGGGCTTTTCTGGTGTTGATATTAAACTTTATTGCACTGTGGTCTGATAGAATGCATGAAATTAATTCATTTTTTTTTATTTGTTGAAGCCTGTTCTGTGTCTTAGTATGTGGTCGATTTTGGACAATGTCCCATGGGGTGCTGAATAGAAATTATATTCTTTGTTGTTTGGGTGGAATATTTGGTAGACGTCTGTTAGGTCCATTTGGCATATCTTATTGTTCAGTACAGATTTCTCTCTGTTTATTCTTTGTTCAGTTAACATGTCCAGTGGGCTCAGTGGGGTATTGAAGTCCCCCAGTATTAGTTTCCTGGCATTAATCTGTAACTTGAATTGTGCTTATGAAGTTTGGTGCACCAGAGTTTGGTGTGGATATATTCATGATTGTGAAATTTTCATGGTTAATTGTTCCTTTCTAAAGAATGTAGTGACCCTCTTCTTCTCTTTTGATTAATTTTACTTTGAATTCTATTTTGCCTGATGTTAAAAATAGCAACTCCTGCTTGCTTTTTGGTACCATTGACTTGGAATATTTTTTTTTCCATCCTTTCACCTTAAGATAGTGCCTGTCCTTCCCTGTGATATGGGTTTCTTGTAGACAACAAAAAGTTGGATTTGACTTCATAATCTATTCTCCCAGTCGATGTGTCTTGGTGGGGGTATTCAGACCATTAATATTTAAGGTTATTACCGAGAGATCTGTATTGCTTCCCGACAATTTGGTTTCTGTTAGAATTTTTGGTCTAGGTTTGTATTTCCAGAGTTATACCTTCATTAATTATTTCTCTTGACACTGGGGAGAAGTCATTCCTTTCCTCTGTTCTTTGAATTGTCTCAAGTATTTTCTGAAACCTTGGCTTTCTGGACATATATTCTTTCATCTTGTTTATATCATGAAAGATTTTTCTTTCTCCTTCAACTGTAATGGACATTTTTTTCTGGGTAAACAAACCTGGGTTGGTATTTATAGTAATTTAGAACTGGGAATACCTTGATCCAGGCTTTTCTGGCTTTCCTTAATTGCATTGAAAAGTCAGATGTAATTCTGATGGCTTTCTCTTTATATGTAACTTGTTTTTCTCTTGTGGCTTCCAGTATTCTGTCTTTGTTTTGAGCATCTAGTGTTTTTACTATGGTATGGCATGGACAGTTTCTTTTCTGGTCTTGTCTATTTGGTGTTCTTTGTGCTTCATGTATTTGTATGTTTTTTTTTTTTTAATTTGGGGAAATTTTCTTCTATAATTTGGTTAAAAATCTGGTCAATCCTGTTATCCTTGGATTTTTCTCCTTTCTCTATTCCTGTGATGCATATCTTTGGACTTTTCATGGTGTCCCATATTTTCTGATTATTCCACTCATGTGCTTTTAATTTTTTTCATAATCTTTGCTTGAGCATTCCTGTTCTTCCATGTTACATTCCAGTCTTCATATTCTATTTTCTGCTTCATCCATTCTGTTAATGAGGCTTTTTCCCATCCTTTCCTGTTGACTGGTTGAGCATTTGATTTCCTTTTTCATTTAAGCCTGAGAGTCCTTTAGTATTTCCACTTCCTTCAGGAGTTTGTCATCCTTCTGGTTCTTTGATGTTTGTCTGTGTGTTGTTTCCTTTTTCATTTTGGCCTGGATTTCTTCAGTATTTCCATTTCTTCCAAGGGTTTGTCATTCTCTCCTAGTTTCTTGATTCATTTGTGTGTGTGATCTTTAAAATCCCTGATTTCTTTGAGTATGTTTGGGAGAGTTATTTTAAGATCTGTGTCCTGGGTTACCTTCAGGGAGTTTTCATCATAGGAGTTTTCCATAGGACTGGTAGAATTTAGAGGGCTTTATTATTTGTTTTTCCTATGTTAGTATTTTTCATTGTGCTTTTGGCATGTGGTTTTGTTTTGTTGTTTGCATTCTGTTATGAAACTTCAGTGTTTCTTCATTAAGTTGAAGGCTGACTTTGCTTATTTTCTTCATATGCCCTCTTGTCTCCTTATTAATTATGAAAAGCTGGCTGGTCTGGGCTTCATGTTTTCCGTCTTGATTTTGTACTGAAGGGGCCAGCTAGTTTTCACTCTTCTAGTCTGGAATTTCTCCAAAGGTCCAGAACAGGTAGCGATCAGATCAGATTTGGTTGAAACTCACACTGTGTGATATGAGTGTACAGGTTTCCCAGGGCTGGTTGATCTAGCCTGAGTGGCTGGGCCACTCCCCTGGATGGTCTCAGTGCTCAGCTTGGTTCATCTTGCCTTGGCAGACCACTCTGGGCCAGGTGTTCCACCAGGTGGTCTCATAGTTCTGCCTGTTTGGCTGAGTGGGTTTTTCCTGGTCTGGGCAGCTCTACAGGGTGGTCTCAGAGCACCACCTGGTTCAGCCTCCCTCCATTGTCTTCTTATTAGTTATGAAGGGCTGGATGGTCTAAGCTTCAGGTTTTTCACTTTTGATTTTGTACTGGAGGGACCAGTGAGTTTTTGCACTTCTAATCTTGGTCTGCTGGAGTCCAAATCATTCCTTTTGCAGTCTGGCCTCAGGGTGGGTTTGTGGGGTTCTGTCAAGCTTATGGAAACTGAGCATGTGCTGATCCGAGGCCTGAGATCTTCTGGGGTGGGGGCCAGGCAGCTGGTAGTTTTGACTGCTCTTCCTAGTGTGATTAGAGCCTTCTGGGGGTGGGGGCCTGCCACTTATGTTCTGCAGGGCCTACCTGGTTTGGAGGCCAGGTACTGTTTGTCCGCCTGCTCCATGTGGCTTGTAAAGGGCCTTCTGGAGATGGGGACTGGGTGTTGTTGATCGACCTGCTCCACGTGGCTAGAGTAGAAGCCAGCTGCTGGTGGACCATTTGCTTTGTGTTGCATGCATGGGGCTTCTGGAGGTGGGGGCCTTCTACTGGTGATCTGCATGTTGCAAGTTGTGTGTGCGTGGCCTTCCTGGTAAAGGAGGCAGCCTGTGGTGGTCCATGGGGCTTACCTGGGGTGGGGCCCAGCTGCTGATGGACAGCCTGCCCTGCGTGGTGAGGGCCAGAACTTCAGGGTATGGGGATGATTGTTAGTGGTCTGCCTGCTCCGCGTGGCATGTGTGGGACCTTCTGGGGATAGAGGCCATTCACTAGTGGTTTATGGGGATTACCTGAGGTGGGGGCCAGCTGCTGGTGGACCGCCTTCTCTGCATGTCATTCATGACGCCTTCCAGGGGTCATTATTACATTTTCTTTTTTCTTTTTTTTAGGGGGGGGGAAGGGCATCATTTTCAGATAGACAGTGTCTCCCTCAGCTGGCCTGGAACTTGCTATGTAGACCAGGTTCACCTTGAACTCACAGAGATCCACCTTCCTCTGCCTGGGACTAAAGACAGTTCTTAGCCAGCATGTGGATGCTGGGAATTGAACCCAGGTCCTCTGCAACAGGAATCAGTGCTCTTAACCACTGAGCCATATATCCAGCACCCTACATTTTCTTTGTCTGTTATTTTATGGACTCCTAGGCTTATTCTATAGCTAGGATATTGTGTAAATTATTGCAATAAATACAGCTGTGTTAAGAATCTTTGTGATGCAATGACTTAATGTCATTTAGGAATATGCACAGAAGTGGTGTAGCTCTTGTGGTTTAGTGCTAACTTTAGTTTTCTAAGGAACCTCCATGTTGATTTCCATAGGAGTGGGACAAGTTTACATTACTATCAACAGTGTAAAACTTTCCCTCCCTAGCCATTACAATTCTGAATGGGAGGAGATGGAAAACCTTTATAGATTTACTTTCCATTTACTTGATGGTTAATGATGTTGAAAAGTTTTTCATGTGTTTACTGGCAGTTTATTTTTATTTTTATTAATTTTTTTATTGATGCTTTGTGTATTTCATACATCATTTTCCAATTCAGTTCAGGCATATATCCCCTTCCCTTCCCCCCACCCCACCCCTATGCATCCCAGGTCATGCATTCTGCCGTAACTTTTCTGCATCTTGGTTTAGCTCACGTCCTCCTGGGTCACAGTTCCATCACTCAGGTAGACCCAGGTCAGGAACTCAGGGCAGGAACCCGGAGGTAGGATGCTGAAGCCACAGGCTTGTGGAGGAATGACTGTTTACTGGCTTGTTGCTCCCCTGGCTCATGCACAGCCTCGCCTTTCTATACGGTACCCACAACACCTGCAGGTGGCACTACTCATTGTGGGCTGGGCCCTCCCACACATGCTTCGACAATCAGACAATATCCACAGAATTGGTGGGCCACAGCCATCCAAGTAGCAATTCCCTCAATTGAAGAGCTCCTTCAACCCAAGTGTGTCAAAGTTTAGACACACTAAATCTATCCAGCACAAAAGTGGTACCGTGTGCAGTTCAATGCCTGGGAAAACAGAGAGAGCATAGGAATCTGGAGTTACAGGTGGTTGTTAGCCACCACGTGAGTGCTTGGAATTGAACCACGTCCTCTGCAAAAGCAGCCAGTCTCTAACATGCTGGCCACATCTCCAGCCCCGGTTGACAATTTTTTATCTTTAGAGTCTTTCATGTTAATTCAATTTAATTATTTTCTTTGTCGCATAGTCTTAGAGCTTATATATATTCCTAATAGAAATATTTGTATCACATTTTTTTTTTTTTTTTCATATTTTATCTATCAAACATTGTTTATTTTCATTTGATTCCCTCACTTTTTAATTTACCTACTCCTGATTTTTCAGTATTTTATGTTTCATTTAATAAAGTGTGGGGTTCCTTCTCCATGATATCTGAAGATTTTTGACTTGCTCTGCTGTTTGATTTAAAAGTTTTTTTTTTTTTCTTTGTCTAAAGAAGACAAAAAATATTTCAGTTTTTCTTGTAATTGCCAGGACTTCCATTGTGCCATAATATGTGTTCCATATGTTCTCAGTAACCTATTGTGAATTCTGTAGTATTTGCATGGAGAATTCTGTAGATGTGTGCTGTCTAGTTTGATGTATAAGTATAATGCAATTGACTTTTATGTTTTTATTTGTTTCTATCATTCTTTGTCAACCTGTGTCATTGTGAGCGTGGGTGTTTGAAATCTTGCACTATTATGGTGAGGTTAATCCAATTGTACTTGTTCTACAGGATAAGTTCTAGAAATTGCTCAGTGCATATATGTTTAGATGTCTTTATTTCTTCTGATTATGTTGGCCTGAAGAATTATGTTTACTGGGCATTAGTATAACTACATCCAAATTTTCTTTTTTTAATACCATTGTGCATTCTTTCACACTAAAGCTGCATTTGCCTTTGATAGTGACAAGAGTTCGTTTTTTATAATTTTTTTTAATTTTTGTTGTGTATGTAAGTGTACTGTCTGCATGTAGGTTTTGTGCAACCTGTGTCATGCAAATGCTGCGAAAGTCAGAAGAGGGTGTCCATTTCCCTGAAACTGGAGTTCTCCTGGAATTGAGTTACAGACTGTTTGCAACACCTTAAAATAAGATTTAGCTATTTCTTTTCAAATAGGTTTTATAGACCCCGTTGGGTGCTGGGTATCGAACATCGGGTCCTCTGCAAGAGCAGTCTGTGCTCTTAATCAGCTAAGCCTATCGCGCCAGCCCCTTGACATGAGTTTCTTTGTAGAAAGGAAAGATGGGCCTCATTGTCTTATCCAGTGTTCTATTTTTAACACCTATCATCATTCATTTATTTTTGTGAATTCTCATACAATAATTGATTGTTCATGATTATATATATATATATATAGATATATAGTATAGTGATAGTATATATATTATATAATATTATATATCTATATATATATAATATATATAAATAATATATACTAATGTTTTGTGTGCCCCTTTGGTTGTCAAGGTTTCTACCATGGCACAGGAGCCTGCACAACCAACTCAAGGTCTTACAGTACAAATGACGACTATATCTGCCCTTCTCCAATGCCCATCAATTGACTAAGTTTCCTCGATAGAGCTATGCTTTAGCGAATTAACTGGCTGAGCTTATGTGGGACTTGCCCATTCGTATCATCATAGTGCTGTGAATTGCATATGGAGTAACCTGACAGCTTATGGTGAAAAAATGTTTCTGTTGGTCAGCAAACCTCCTGTAGGTCTTAACAGCCTTTCCAACTACTCTCTAGTAAATGTATCCTTAGAGCCCTTGGAAGGCAGAAATTTGATATATGTGTTCTATTCAAGAACAATCACTCGTGCGGCCTCTTATTCTCTGCACCATTGGCCAGTTGTGGACTTCCATGTAACCATCAACTACTGTTATAAAAGGAATCTGCTCTCGAGAAGTAGATAGATTGCTGAGTATTTTAATGTATGCATATGTATTGTATGTAATGTTTTAGATAGACTTTTAATAGACGTTCTAGATATCTAGAAGTCCAGCGTGATTTTGAACCATACTGACATGGTTACTGAGAACCAAACACAAGTAATAAGGCAGGAGCAGTAATGCTCTTAACTTCTGTGCTATATCTCCAGCTCCCTGATATAAGATTTTTGAACAGAGAGATTGAGACCATTTAATTCACAGATATAATCCCAATATATTATATATATATATAATAGATATATATATATATATATTTAGTTATATATGGTAATATAACTATATAACTATATATAATAATATAGTATATATAACGCTAAATATTAAATAATATAGTATATATATAATTATATAATGCAATGATGAAAAATATATAATTATATAATATATATATATTACTATATTAATATGTTATATATAAATAAATATATATATATATGATCTATACTTAATTATTTATCTTATGGCTATAATATTTGTAAATGTAGGTTTTTCAATTAGTGTCTTATTTACTTTTTTTCCATTTTTTTTTGTGTTTATGGAATATCACTGTTACCTGAAATATGTAGGTTTTGTGGCACACGTGTCATGGAATGGCGAGGAGTCAGAGGAGGTGTCAGATTCCCCTGGAACTGGAGTTAAAGAACGGTTCTCAGCCCATGTGGGTTGCTGGTGGATCGAACCTGGGTCCTCCTATAAGAGCAGTCAGTCTCTTAATACCGCTAGGCTTCCCTCTCAGTCCCTGCTTGGGATTGTTTCTTAATCCTCATTTTTCTGATCTATACGTTCTATTGCAATTTATTTGTTCTTATGACTTAATTGAATTTTGTTTCTTTGCAATGTGTACACTTCCTTAAAATCTGTTTTGTAGTATTAGGTTAATGGTAATTACTGCCTTAATTTGTACATAGCATGGAAGGTTTTCTCCTCTGCAGTTATGGAGAGCTATGCTAGATATGGTAATTTGGATTCTCAGTTGTATTTCAGAGATTGAAGTACATCATTTCACTTAAAACCATTAGGTTTTAAAGTTTCTGTTGAGAAAATTGTTATTCTAATGGGGTTATCTTGGAGCTCGTCTCTTGTAGCATTCATCGTGCTTTATTCTGTACACTTACTTTATAATATAACACAATGAGATTTTGTTCTGGTCATGCTGTTTGGCATTCTAACTTCCTGAGCCTGGAAGCCTATTCTGGTATCCTTTTAATTTTTATGTTATTCACTTGGTGTGTTTAGTTTGTTACATTTATCTATTTTTTTAACCTTTATAAATTTATTATCATTTTATTGTGTAAATTATATTGCTTGCAGTAGGTAGGTGCCACCTAGTCCGGGAATGCCCACAGAGGTCAGAAGTGGCAACATCCCCTGGAATTGGAATTGGGGATGGTTGTTAGCTGTCATTCATTGGGTTCTAGTAAATGAACCTGGGGTCCCTACAAGGCACGCCAGTGCGCTTAACCGCTGAGGCATCTCTCCAGCCCCATCATTTTATTTTTTTTTAGATTTCATTATTGAAGTTTTATATATAGCCGTGCACATATTCGAAGTGTATATTATTGGTTAAGTTGTACATATATGCACATATTAAACAATTCAGATAATGTAAATATTTCCTCATCCTCTATTGTTTATACATTTGTCAAAAACCAATTAATTTATCTTGAGATCTAGTTTATCAATAACATGTCTTAAAGGCTGAATTTCAAGTATTATTAAACATATGTAAGACATTGTTTTTGAGCCAATGTAGAAGTTTTTATTTTACTTACCTAAAAGGAATAACTTACCATTTTCTGCCATCCCCAACCCATGGTATGTACCATTTAACTTTCTGCTTCTCTGACGTTTATGATTATACATACTTAATTTAATGGAAAATATATTATTTTTCTTTCTACAAGTGGGTGGTTTAGTTAGTATAACACTAGGTTTGTCCACATTATTTCATGACCGGGCTTCTTTAATTTTTTTTTTAGTCTGAATCAGAATCCATAATTAGCATATTCTGTCTTTAGTGATATATCAAACACTGAACTCATATCAGATGAGAATAATTATCTACAGATACTGGTAGTACCATTCTCTTAAATCTTAGAGGCCATTATAACACTCATCCATAGAGATCTGTTGATGTCTCCAAGTAGTAGCTATCTGCCACTGCAGCCTATAACATGTAGGATGTACTGGCTCATAAAAGCCCAATGGCAGAGAAACCTGAGATCAGGACCTTTGACATAGCCTATTCCTTTTCCAAGCACAATTCAAAACTACCAGATTTCCAATCACCCAAAAGATAGTCTAAAGTTAACTTGCCCAAATCAAGGCTAAGTTGTTACCATTATCTAAATATGCTCTCTAGGCATGATGTATTTGTCCTGGTTTCAAGGGAAGTCAAATGCATCAATTTATTATTCAACTTAGAAAAGATATAACACATAATTTTAATATTGAACTCCAGAAATTTACTGATGTAGAAAGGGATATGGATTTTAACCATGACTGTTTCAGTCCTTTTGACTTTTAAATGCCTTATCAATATGTCAGGTGTAATTGCTGCTTATTGCTTACTAGGTTGTGTTACCATATTGTACTTAATGGACAGACTAGTCTGATGTCTTATAAAGGAGTAACACTATCAAGATCATATGACATTAGGCCTAGGGAAACAACATATTACTACAGAAGGTTAATTGCTCATCTGCTGAGAGAAAATGGCTTATAATGGACCTAATGTATAAGCATGGAGAAGTCATTTACCAGATCAATAGCTTAGACATCATGTGCCAGATTTTGTGCTAATTTGCTCAGTAAAAGCTCCATGGGTGTGGGTGGGCCACACCTTTAAATCCTAGCACTTGGAAGGCAGAGGCAGAATGGATCTTTGTGAGTTCAGGCAGCCTGGTCTATGGAGCCAGTCCAGGAACAGCCTGGGGCTACAGGGAACCCTCTCAAAAAAGACAAAAAAAAAGCAACACATCTTATTTTGTAGCCATACTCTTAGTCGCCACTTATTAATGCTCACAGTAATTCATTGGCATCCTGTACAGTCTATCAGTCTTCTGCATGGAAATAGGAGAATAATATAAGGATATGGTAGGAATGACCACCCCTTTGTATTCCAAATTTTTATGGTGTCACAAATTGCGGTTACTCCCCTCTCCACCAATTATAGTATTGCATTTGGTTTACTGTTTTCCTAGTTATATTCTGTTCTAATAGCGTTTGATTACCATAATCAGCCCTCATTTCACAGGTCAAATAGCATAAGCTTTCAGTTGTTTTGTAGGGCCTGCCCTTGAGGGACTTGAAGTTTCCCTTCATTTAATAGATTATTGGTCTGTAAACTGGCTCAAGTCTGATAATTAATTCAGGGGCTATGATCCTATCATTTTGTTTGTTTTATACTTCTCTTTGACCTGAAACTCTTCTGATTATATAGAAGAATGAATAAATTAGTAAGTTTCTGATGAGTTTCACTTCAAGCATCACCTTGATTAATGAACCAATATGATAAATCATTTGAAGTCAGGCTATTTGGGTGATCTTTAACTTTCCTGTTTGGTAAAGCAGCCAATTCCACTGTACTTTTGGCGGTTGAATGTGCTATGTGCTACACTTGGGTGTTGCCTCATTGAGATCCAATTTTTCCTCACTGCATTTAGCTTTTCTCAATTTAATGTATGTGCTGTCCACTGTAAGCTGTGGTGTATAGAGAAGTACCACCAAACTCCTCAATGGTAGTGATTTTCCCTGTATAACTTGAGAATTCAGTAAAGCATATGTCTTTATATGGGCGTCCCAAACCTATTACTTTAAGTTTAATTGAAAATATATTATATCCATCCAATCTTCCTAAATTTTTGAGTCACATTAACTATATTAAATTGAAGGATATTGAGCTCATCCAACTTGTTCCTGTTGAGTCATTTTTTGATCTGCTTTGATCTAAAAAACAGACTACCAAAGGAGCAATACTAAATGCAGTCTCATCTTAATTAACCTTTATCAGTTAACTTTGCTTACTTCAATTATAATTTTTCTGCTTCCACTATCCTGTACTTGTAATGTCTATTGTTTCCTTCACTCTTCAGACATGCTTACAAAATAAAGTATAAAATTTCATTAGTTCCTTTGGAATGTAGGAACCTCCTAAATTGTCACTCTTTGTACACTCTTAAGTGCCTTCTAGGGTTTGAGTCTAGGTATAATTCTAGAAAGAAAGAGATGTATTATAGTAGGTCCTGAAGATAATTGGCACTGCCTTGCTTGTCAATTTTCTTCAGGTCCTGCAGAATTAATTTGAGGAAATTGGGACGCTGATACTGCTGTGTTGGGAGAGTGAATCTACTGGGTGTGGGACACCAAGACAACCAGCACTCATTCAGGTATTTTGTAAAAATTGAATTAAAAAAAATCGTGAAATTAAATTGTAGAGAATCCATCCTATCTGTATTATATTAAGAATCATAACAATGAAAATTTGAGATTTACTTCGGTCTTTTTAGGCCTTCATTCTAATTTGCTTCAAAATTGGCTTGAATTTATCAAAGTATAAGTTTAAATTCATTGCTAGAATTTAGTCTATGTATTATATTTGCTTGATGGCATTGTAAATGAACATTATTGATACAATACAAACATTTTCCAGTTAATTGCTCAGCTAGTATCACTGTCAACCAATAAATCAATACATAGACTGAGATATTCACAGAAAAGATAATTCTACCGTAGGAAACATGTTAATTAGCTAGATCTCCACAAAGTTTGTGAGACATTCTCTCTGCTTTTATAATGAACGATATTGTAAAACTTTACTGGGCTCAATTTGATGAAAATATGGCCTTGATTTCATTATGTGCACACAAAATGTTTTACATTTTAATTTGTATTTTTACTTGTTTGGGTGTACTAGATCAGTGAAATTCAGTCTAACATTTTTCTAGTGAGAATAATTTCAATTTTTTTTCTTAATTGAAGTTATATCATGAATACCAGAATACCAAGAAATTGCAATATGGTCTTATTAAATAAGCTACTCAATTATAAAGATGAAATAAATATCCAACATTTTATAAAACGCACTTCTATATCCGTAGGAAGGTTGTAATATGACAAGAAATCCTCATGTGGAGAGAAGAATGAAATTTCCAAGCAATTCAATTTGCCCGTTAGAAATATAGCATTCCGCAGGCATACCTGTAAGAGAGGTGTAAGAAAGCGGTTGCCATCTTATGGCAAAGTAAATGTTAAAATATTCTTTTTTTTTTTTTGTTTGGTCTTTTCGATACAGGGTCTCCTGTAGCCCAGATGTCCTGGGAACTCACTCTTGTAGGACCAGGCTGGCCTTGAACTCACAAAGATCCTGCCACGCCTCTGCCGGTCCCGAGAACTAGGATTAAAGGCTGTGCACCAAACCATGTCCGGCGATGTTTAAAAAATATTCTTAAAGCCGTCAAGAAGTTCACCCTCTGTCGCATAACAAAGCCAGAAATAATTTATTGATAGATTCTATTACAACATCATACAACTGGAATATATCCATATCCTAATTGTTGCTGTGGATAAACTAGAAGGCCTATTTTATCCCCTTCTAAATTGCCTGTTTCCTTTGAGTGACCATGAATGTGATTATTAAGTCTTATCCTTCGCACTGATGACTAGCTAAGAGTATTATGTATATGTGTATTCCTATAAGCAGAAAAATATTCATTAAAGAAAAAAAGTCAGAGCAACTTCAGTGTCATTGTACTCACACTCTACTCTGTATGAGCATAATGGTAGCTGATGCCATTTCTTTCGGAGATCATGATCCTATAGTCTAGTATGTATTCCTTTTAAGATCCCAAGAATTGATATCGTGGGTAGTTGTTTAGATGCTCCACGGCTAAGCCTACAGCTCTCAGGGAGGCGATTGGAGGTGTACTACGCGAAGGTAAATAAGTCCATAATAGAAATTAGTAGTCGAGAAGCAAATTCGAGACATATACAGGTGATTAGACGAGTGTTATTCGAGTGGATGTAGTATGAGTATAAGAAAACCATCTACACTGTTGAATACTAGAGTCGCTAAATCAGCAGTTGAAATGTAATAGTGCGTATGTATGTGGTAATTACATGCAATGGCTCTGTATGTGAAAGAAAGATATCTGAGTTTAGTCCTCGAGGTCGAGCACTGTTCGTGTTCTCATAGCTCTCTCTTGAGAGACGGGTGTTGGATATACACAGGCGGTTTAAAAACATTGTCGCCCATAGTTGCTGCAGATTCATACATTCCCCAGATCCGGGATTATAAGTGTTCCATACATATTTGTCACAATCTTCCAAGCAGACTTGTCACTTTTTTTCAATAGTTTATCTTCAGTGCTGGACGAGTTTCTCCGATTGGTGTCCTCACACTGCCTGTATCAGTGTTGCTACAGACATCATTTGAGGTCATATCTTAAAGTGGTTTTTGATTTGCATTTCCTTAATGATTAGTGATGTTGAACACTTCTTAAGATGTTTTCCAGCAGCCATCTCTAATTCCTCACTTGTGAAGTCTCTGTTCAGTTCTAATAGTAGCCGCTATTGAGGGTGGGTCTTTGTTTTTCTTTTTTTCTTTCTTTTTTTTTGTTTTTTGAGTAGTTTATATATTCTGGAAGAATCAGAGCTGCTTGACTTTGATTCTGAGAAGTTTCTAACTCATGTGAAAGTGCAGGGCTATGGTCTTAGCCCGATCCGCTAACTCTCGAAAAGCATGATAATGTGGGTTCTTGAGTGTTCAGTTGCTGATCTGAAAATTATAAGCTAACCCACTTGTGAATTGTGCATTCTATTGTTACTTTGATGTACAGAAGCTTTTGAGTTTTAATGAGGTCCCATTTGTCCAGCGTCAAATCTTTACTTATTCTCTGCCCAGCTGTGTCTGATGTAGGAAGTCCCTTGTTTCCTACGCCAGTGTCTTGTAGTCTGCGTGCCAACTTTTCTCTATCTATCACCTTCAGAGTTTGGGGTTTCACTTGAGGTCTTGAATCCCAGCTAGAGTTGACTTTTGTATAGGGCGAGAGGTAAGGGTTGAACTTGCCATTCTTCTACAAATTTGATGATCCAGTTTTGCCACACCACTTGATGAAAGATGCTCTTTTCTCCCATTGTGGTTCTTGTCCCCCTTGTCAAATATAAGATGGCTGAAAATTGTATTGCTCAGATTTGGTATCTTCGGTGTTTGCTACCATTTGTCACAGTTCTTGTTTTTTGTGCCAGTACCAGGCTGTTTTTATGACTATAAGCCCGTAGTATAGTTTTGGAAAGTCTGGTATAGTGTTTCCCCCTTGATAGCTCTTTCTGCTCAGTGGAGGTTGTTTGGCTATTCCGGGGTCTTTTGTTTTTTTCAAATGATTTAAGGACTTTTTTCCAAAGCCTGTGAAGAAACTCTTGGGGATTTTGATTTGGACATAGCATTAAATCTAGCCACAAGAGTTTTGGTAAAATGGACATTTTTTAATTTTAATTTTACTAATTAACCATGAGCATGGAGGTTTTTCCATCTTCTGAATGTCTTCTTCAATTTTTTTCTTAAGGTTCTTTAAATTCGCGCGTGGGTTGTCCGATACGACTGCTGATTTTTTGGGGGCGATGTGTGAGAGATCTTTGGTGTATTTGGTTAGTTTACTCCAGGTATTTATTGTTTTTTGAATGCTATGTGAGTGGGAAGGTCTCTTTGGAAGTATTTTCTCCAGTTGCTTGTTCTAGGTGTAAAGAAAGGCTCATTGATTTTGTTAAAGGTTAAGTTTTTGTATCCTGCCACATTGAGTGAAGCTGTTAATCGTTTTATAGGAGTTTTCTTGTAGAAGTTTTTTTTGCATCCCTGTAGTTAAACAATCATATAATCAGCATAATAGGGAGAGCTTGACTTCTTTTCCAATTAGGTACCCTTTATTTCCTTTTGCTTGCCTTATTGCTCTAGCAAGTGTTTTTCAAGCACTAGTTTGAAGAGGAGTGTGACAGGGACAGCCCTTTCCGAGTTTCCTATCTTTTTGGGATGGCCTAGCGGTTAAGAGCGCCGACCGCTCTTGCAGAGGACCCGGGTTCGATCCCCAGCACCCACATGGCGGCTGAGAACCGTCTGTAACTCCAATTCCAGGAGAACTCCAGTTCCAGGGGAATCCGAGACCCTCTTCTGAACTCCGCGGCATTGCACGACACGGGTGCACAGACCTACATGCAGACAGTACATTCGTACACATACAGAAATAAATAATAATAAAAAAAATTAAAAAAAAAAAGAAAACTATAGACGAGTAGGTTTTGATCTGTGTCTTCTATTCCATTGTTCTACTGTCTGGTTTTGAGCCAGTACCATGAGGTTTTTGTTGTTATGATTCAGTATTAGAGTTGGTTTAAGGTATTGTGTGTTATACCTCTAAAATGTGTGTGTGTGTGTGTGTGTGTGTGTGTGTGTGTGTGTGTGTGTTCTGGAATACTTTGGCTATCTGTAGCCTTCTGTGCTTCCAAATGAAATTATGATTTATTTTCTAATTTTAAAGAAAGTTATTGGACTATTTTTAAAGATTTATTTTTAATTTTAAGATTGAATATTTTCCTGCATGTATGTAATTACATCACATGCTTGTAGTGTGAAGAAGAGGGTATCATATCTCCTGGAACTGGAGTTATGGCCAGGTGTTAGACGCCATAGGGGTCCTAAGAACCAAACACAGGTCCTCTTGAGGAGAAGTGTTCTTAATTGCAGTCCCTTTTATTTTACTTTATTTTATTTTATTTTTTATTACTTTTTCCTGTTGAAATTTTGAGAAAGAATATATTGAATCTATAGGTTTCTTTAGGCAATATAGGTATTTGCCCAGTATTACTTTTGTAATCTATGAACCTAAGAGATCTTTACATCTTTAAGTGTCCTGTTCAATAACTCTTTACAGTGTTTGAATATTTTTATTGTAAAATCATTCACTTCCTTGGATAGGTTTAATCCTAGATAGTTTAAAGTTATTGTAGTTAAGATAATTTTACTATTTTTTAATTAATTGAGGAAAAGTAAGTGTTCTTAATTACAGTCATTTTTATTTTATTTTTTTATTACTTTTTCCTGTTGAAATTAGGATAATTTTACTATTTTTTTTCTCAGCATAGTTGGTATTGTTTAATAGTAATGCTACCAAGGTTTGCTTATTGGTTTTGTATACTGATACTTTGCTAAAAGTGTTCTTCAATTTTTAGAGATTTCTGGTACATTCTGAGACTCTTTTACATATGATCATATAGTATGAAAGTAGGAATACTTTGTGTTTTTTCCTTTCCTCTTTACACCACTCTTTTTTTTTCCATTTTTCTTATTACTTTAAGAATTAAGCACTAAGTTGAACAAGAGAAGAGAGTGTAGATATCACTCTCTCATTCTTGATATTGTAGGAAATAGTTTAAAATACTTTGAAATACTTTAGTCAGGTATATTGTTTTATTTTTTCAGGTTTATCAAAAAGTCCAATTGGACTTTGTCAGATAGCTCTTTGCATATGTTGTGTTGATTATGTGGTTTCAATTTTTTATTATGTTTGGTTTGCCTATGTTAGACTATTCCTGCTACCCTGGCATGAAACTAGTTTAATCATGGTGGTTTTTTGGATATGTTCTTGAATTAAGTTTGCAAGTATTTATTGAGAAATTTTGCTGCATTATGATTCATCAAGGAAATTGTTCAATAACTTTAATCTCTCTCTCCCCCTTTCTTTCTCTCTCTCTCTCTCTCTCTCTCTCTCTCTCTCTCTGCGTGTGTGTGTGTGTGTGTGTGTGTGTGTGTGTTTACTTTCAATATCAGAGTAATTCTGGAAAGGTGTAGTGCATGTAAAGTGCATATGATAGCATTCATTCTTATTCTGTTTTAGGTAGAACAGTTTGAAGAAAACTGCTTCTAGGGCTCTTAAAGGTCTTGTAGAATTTATCACTGAATCTATCATCTGGGCCTTATCATTTTTTGTTAGTTTGTTGGCTTTTCCATCTCACTTATTGTTATAGATAAGTTTATCCTCCTTATATCTTTATGGATTAATTTTGTTATGACACATGTGTGTCTAGAAACTTACCAATTTCTTCTTGATTTTCCAAATTATTGAAACATAGGCTTTCAAAGTATGCGAAAATGATTCCCTGAATTTCATTGTATCAGTTGTGATGGCTCCTTTTACATTTGTAGCTTTAGTTTGGATCTTCGCTCTCTTTTTCCTTTGGTTTGATTTGGCAAGGATTGCCAAATGCTATTTATCTTTTCAAAGAAGCAACTCTGGGTTCATGATTTGCAATATTTTTTCTTTACATTTCCATTTAATTAATTTATGCTTTGACCTCCGTTATTTCCCATCATCTACTGATACTGGGTTTGGATTTTCTTTCTTGATTTTTTTTTTAATTTTATGTATATGAGTGTATTACCTGCAAGTATGAAAGTTGTTCTAGTTTGTCTTCCATTGCTGTGACAAAACACTCTGACCAACACCAACTTGGGGAGGAAAGGGTTTATTCAGCTCACGTCTCCTGGGTCACAGTTCATCACTCAGGTAGCCCAAGGCAGGAACTCAGGGCAGGAACCCGGAGGTAGGAGCTGAAGCACAGGCTGTGGAGGAATGCTGTTTACTGGCTTGCTCCCCTGGCTCATGCCCAGCCTGCCTTCTTATACGGTACACAACAACCTGCCCAGGGTGGCACTACTCATTGTGGGCTGGGCCCTCCCACATTGCTCGACAATCAGACAATACTCCACAGATGTGGCCACAGGCCAATCCAATGTAGCCAATTCCCCAATTGAGGCTCCTTCAACCCAAGTGTGTCAAGTTGACACTAAATCTATCCAGCACAAAAGTGTACCTGTGCAGTTCAATGCCTGGGAAAATCAGAGAGAGCATAGGATCTGGAGTTACAGGTGGTTGTTAGCCACCACGTGAGTGCTTGGAATTGAACCACGTCCTCTGCAAAAGCAGCCAGTGCTCTTAACTGCTGAGCCACATCTCCAGCCCCAGGTTTGACAATTTTTATCTTTAGAAGTCTTTCATGTATATCATTTATTAATTTATTTGTCATGTCTATAATTTTTATGTAGACATTTATAGGTATAATATTCCCTAATAGAACTATTTTCATTGTATCCCACATATTTTAATACATTGTTTTTATTTTCATTTGATTCCTCACTTTTTAATTTACCTCCTGATTTTTCAGTATTTTATTTTTCATTTAATAATGTGGGGTTCCTTCTCCATGATATCTGATATTTTTTGTACTTTCTCTTGCTGTTGATTTAAAATTTTTCCAGTATTGTCAGAAAGAAACAAGAAATAATTTCAGTTTTCTTGTAATTGCCAGGACTTCCATTGTGCCATAATATGTGTTCCATATGTTCTCAGTAACCTATTGTGAATTCTGTAGTATTTGCATGGAGAATTCTGTAGATGTGTGCTGTCAGTTTGATGTATAGTATAATGCAATTTGACTTTTATGTTTATTTGTTTCTTTCATTCTTTGTCACCTGTGTCATTGTGAGCGTGGGTGTTTGAAATCTTGCACTATTATGGTGAGGTTAATCCAATTGTACTTGTTCTACAGGATAAGTTCTAGAAATGCTCAGTGCATATATGTTTAGATTCTTTATTTCTTCTGATTATGTTGGCCTTGAAATTATGTTTACTGGGCATTAGTATAACTACATCCATTTTCTTTTTAATACCATTGTGCATTCTTTCACACTAAAGCTGCATTTGCCTTTGATAGTGACAAGAGTTCGTTTTTTATTTTTTTTTAATTTTTGTATGTGTATGAGTGTACTGTCTGCATGTAGGTTTGTGCAACTGTGTCATGCAATGCTGCGAAAGTCAGAAGAGGGTGTCGCATTTCCCTGAAACTGGAGTTCTCCTGGAATTGGAGTTACAGACTGTTCTGCACACCTTAAAATAAGATTTAGCTATTTCTTTTCAAATAGGTTTTATTAAGACCCGTTTGGGTGCTGGGTATCGAACCTGGGTCCTCTGCAAGAGCAGTCTGTGCTCTTATCAGCTAAGCTATCTCTCCAGCCCCTGACATGAGTTCTTTGTAGAAAGGAATAGATGGGCCTCATTGTCTTATCCAGTGTTCTATTTTACACCTATCATCATTCATTTATTTTTGTGAATTTCATACAATAATTGTTGTTCATATTATATATATATATATATAGTATATATATAATATGATACGTATATATTATATATATATATATATATATTATATAATATATATATATATATATACATATATATATATATAATGTATATAAAGTTGTGTGCCCCTTTGTGTGTAGGTTTCACCATGGGGCACAGGAGCCTAGCACAACCAACTAGAGTCTTACAGTAATGAGACTACTATCTGCCCTTCTCAGCATCCATCAATTGGCTAGAGTTCCTCAATAGGCTATGTTAGGAATTTAACTTGCTTGAGCTTATGTGGGACTTGTCCATTCTATCATCATTGCTGTGAATTCATATGAGTAACTGACCAGCTATGTGAAAAAATGTTTCCTTTTGGTCAGCAACCTCCTGTAGGTCTTACAGCCTTTCCATACTCTCTTAGTAAATGATCCTTGAGCCTTGGAAGGCAGAAATTTGATATATGTGTTCTATTCAAGAACAATCACTCTGCGGCCTCTTATTCTCTGCACATTGGCCAGTTGTGGACTTCCATGTTAACCATCAACTACTTTAAAAAGGAATCCTCCGAGTATGATAGATTGCTGAGTATTAATTATTATGCAGCTATTTGTATGTAGTGTTTTAGATAGACTTTTTAGATAGACTTCTAGATCTAGAAGTCCAGGTGATTTTGAACCATCTGACATGGTTACTGAGAAACCAAACACAAGTATAAGGCAGGAGCAGTAAATGCTCTTAACTTCTGTGCTATATCTCCAGCTCCCTATTATAATTTTTGAACAGAAGAATTGAGACCATTGTAATTCACAGATATAATCCCAATAATTATATATATATATAATAATATATATATATATATATTAGTTTATATGTAATATACTATATATACTATATATAATAATAAGTATATATAGTAATATATATAATATATATAATATATAATATATAAGCAATATATAAATATAATAATTATATAATATATAATATTTATATTAATATATATATAATATATATATATATATATATTATATTAAATTATATATATTTAATATATAAATATATTTGAATTTTTTCTATTATTTAATTTAATTTTTTAACTTTTTTTTTGATTTATGGAATCATACGTGTTACCTGTATGTAGGTTTGTGCACACGTGTCATGCAATGCCGAGGAGGTCAGAAAGAGGTGTCAGATTCCCCTGGAACTGGAGTTAAAGACGGTTCTCAGCCCATGTGGGTGCTGGTGTCGAACCTGGGTCCTCCTATAAGAGCAGTCAGTGCTCTTAACCGCTAGGCTTTCTCTCCAGTCCCTGCTTGGTATTTCTTAATCCTCATTTTTCTGATCTATACTTCTATTGCAATTTATTTGTTCTTATGACTTAATTGAATTTTGTTTCTTTGCAATGTGTACACTTCCTTAAAATCTGTTTTGTAGTATTAGGTTAATGGTAATTACTGCCTTAATTTGTACATAGCATGGAAGGTTTTCTCCTCTGCAGTTATGGAGAGCTATGCTAGATATGGTAATTTGGATTCTCAGTTGTATTTCAGAGATTGAAGTACATCATTTCACTTAAAACCATTAGGTTTTAAAGTTTCTGTTGAGAAAATTGTTATTCTAATGGGGTTATCTTGGAGCTCGTCTCTTGTAGCATTCATCGTGCTTTATTCTGTACACTTACTTTATAATATAACACAATGAGATTTTGTTCTGGTCATGCATGTTTGGCATTCTAACTTCCTGGAGCCTGGAGCCATTTGGTATCCTTTAATTTTATTTATTTCACTTTGTGTTTAGTTTGTTATTTATCTATTTTTAACCTTTTAAATTTATTATCATTTATTGTGTAATTATATTGCTTGCATGTAGGTAGGTGCACCTAGTCCTGGAATGCCCACAGAGTTCAGAAGTGGAGCAACATCCCCTGGAATTGGAATTGGGGATGGTTGTTAGCTGTCATTGGGTTCTGCTAAATGACCTGGGTCCTTTACAAGAGCACGCCAGTGCGCTTAACGCTGAGGCATCTCTCCAGCCCCATCATTTTATTTTTTTTCAATTTCATTATTGAAGTTTATATATAGCCTGCATCTATATTTGAAGTATATTTGTTTTAATATGTACATAATGCACATATAAACAATTCAAGATAATGTAAATATTTCCTCATCCTCTATTGTTTATAATTTGTAAAAACCAATTAACCTTTATCTTGAGATCAGTTTATCATAACATGTCTTAAGGCTGATTTCAGTATTATTAAACATATGTAGTACATTGTTTTTGAGCCAATGTAGAAGTTTTTATTTTACTTACCTAAAAGGAATAACTTACCATTTTCTGCCATCCCCAACCCATGGTATGTACCATTTAACTTTCTGCTTCTCTGACGTTTATGATTATACATACTTAATTTAATGGAAAATATATTATTTTTCTTTCTACAAGTGGGTGGTTTAGTTAGTATAACACTAGGTTTGTCCACATTATTTCATGACCAGGGCTTCTTTAGATTTTTTTTTAGTCTGAATCATAATCCATAATTAGCATATTTCTTTATTGATATATCAAACACTGAACTTATATCAGATGAGAATAATTATCTACAGATACTGGTAGTACCATTCTCTTAAATCTTAGAGGCCATTATAACACTCATCCATAGAGATCTGTTGATGTCTCCAAGTAGTAGCTATCTGCCACTGCAGCCTATAACATGTAGGATGTACTGGCTCATAAAAGCCCAATGGCAGAGAAACCTGAGATCAGGACCTTTGACATAGCCTATTCCTTTTCCAAGCACAATTCAAAACTACCAGATTTCCAATCACCCAAAAGATAGTCTAAAGTTAACTTGCCCAAATCAAGGCTAAGTTGTTACCATTATCTAAATATGCTCTCTAGGCATGATGTATTTGTCCTGGTTTCAAGGGAAGTCAAATGCATCAATTTATTATTCAACTTAGAAAAGATATAACACATAATTTTAATATTGAACTCCAGAAATTTTACTGATGTAGAAGGGATATGGATTTTAACCATGACTGTTTCAGTCCTTTTGACTTTTAAATGCCTTATCAATATGTCAGGTGTAATTGCTGCTTATTGCTTACTAGGTTGTGTTACCATATTGTACTTAATGGACAGACTAGTCTGATGTCTTATAAAGGAGTAACACTATCAAGATCATATGACATTAGGCCTAGGGAAACAACATATTACTACAGAAGGTTAATTGCTCATCTGCTGAGAGAAAATGGCTTATAATGGACCTAATGTATAAGCATGGAGAAGTCATTTACCAGATCAATAGCTTAGACATCATGTGCCAGATTTTGTGCTAATTTGCTCAGTAAAAGCTCCATGGGTGTGGTGGCGCAACACCTTTAATCCTAGCACTTGGAGGCAGAGGCAGATGGATCTTTGTGAGTTCAGGCCAGCCTGGTCTATGGAGCCAGTTCCAGGGACAGCTGGGGCTACAGGGAGACCCTGTCTCAAAAAAGACAAAAAAAAGCAACACATCTTATTTTGTAGCCATACTCTTAGTCGCCACTTATTAATGCTCACAGTAATTCATTGGCATCCTGTACAGTCTATCAGTCTTCTGCATGGAAATAGGAGAATAATATAAGGATATGGTAGGAATGACCACCCCTTTGTATTCCAAATTTTTATGGTGTCACAAATTGCGGTTACTCCCCTCTCCACCAATTATAGTATTGCATTTGGTTTACTGTTTTCCTAGTTATATTCTGTTCTAATAGCTTTGATTACCATAACAGCCCTCATTTCACAGGTCAAATAGCATAAGCTTTCAGTTGTTTTGTAGGGCCTGCCCTTGAGGGACTTGAAGTTTCCCTTCATTTAATAGATTATTGGTCTGTAAACTGGCTCAAGTCTGATAATTAATTCAGGGGCTATGATCCTATCATTTTGTTTGTTTTATACTTCTCTTTGACCTGAAACTCTTCTGATTATATAGAAGAATGAATAAATTAGTAAGTTTCTGATGAGTTTCACTTCAAGCATCACCTTGATTAATGAACCAATATGATAAATCATTTGAAGTCAGGCTATTTGGGTGATCTTTAACTTTCCTGTTTGGTAAAGCAGCCAATTCCACTGTACTTTTGGCGGTTGAATGTGCTATGTGCTACACTTGGGTGTTGCCTCATTGAGATCCAATTTTTCCTCACTGCATTTAGCTTTTCTCAATTTAATGTATGTGCTGTCCACTGTAAGCTGTGGTGTATAGAGAAGTACCACCAAACTCCTCAATGGTAGTGATTTTCCCTGTATAACTTGAGAATTCATAAAGCATATGTCTTTATATGTGCTCCCAAACTATTACTTTAATTTAAATTGAAAATATATTATATCCATCCAATCTTCCTAAATTTTTGAGTCACATTAACTATATTAAATTGAAGGATATTGAGCTCATCCAACTTGTTCCTGTTGAGTCATTTTTTGATCTGCTTTGATCTAAAAAACAGACTACCAAAGGAGCAATACTAAATGCAGTCTCATCTTAATTAACCTTTATCAGTTAACTTTGCTTACTTCAATTATAATTTTTCTGCTTCCACTATCCTGTACTTGTAATGTCTATTGTTTCCTTCACTCTTCAGACATGCTTACAAAATAAAGTATAAAATTTCATTAGTTCCTTTGGAATGTAGGAACCTCCTAAATTGTCACTCTTTGTACACTCTTAAGTGCCTTCTAGGGTTTGAGTCTAGGTATAATTCTAGAAAGAAAGAGATGTATTATAGTAGGTCCTGAAGATAATTGGCACTGCCTTGCTTGTCAATTTTCTTCAGGTCCTGCAGAATTAATTTGAGGAAATTGGGACGCTGATACTGCTGTGTTGGGAGAGTGAATCTACTGGGTGTGGGACACCAAGACAACCAGCACTCATTCATGTTTTGATAAAAATTGAATTAAATCTGAAATTAAATTGTAGAGAATCCATCCTATCTGTATTATATTAAGAATCATAACAATGAATTTGAGATTTACTTCGGTCTTTTTAGGCCTTCTCTAATTTGCTTCAAAATTGCTTGAATTTATCAAAGTATAAGTTTAAAATTCATTGTCAGATTTAGTCTATGTATTTATTTGCTTGATGGCATTGTAAATGAACATTATGATACAATACAAACATTTTCAGTTATTGCTCAGCTAGTATCACTGTCAACCAATAAATCAATACATAGACTGAGATATTCACAGAAAAGATAATTCTACCGTAGGAAACATGTTAATTAGCTAGATCTCCACAAAGTTTGTGAGACATTCTCTCTGCTTTTATAATGAACGATATTGTAAAACTTTACTGGGCTCAATTTGATGAAAATATGGCCTTGATTTCATTATGTGCACAGCAAAATGTTTACATTTTTATTTGTATTTTTACTTGTTTGGTGTACGTAGATCAGTGAATTCAGTCTAATTTTTCTAGTGAGATAATTTCATTTTTTTTCTTATTGAGTTATATCAAATACCAGAATACCAAGAAATTGCAATATGTCTTATTAAATAAGCTACTCAATTATAAAGATGAAAAAATATCCATTTTTAAAACGCACTTCTATATCCAGGGGTGTTAGATATATGAAGAAATTCAGGAAAATAAAATTTCCAAGAATTCTAATTTCGTTGAAAATATGCATTCGAGGCAACTTATGAGGTAAGAAAGCGGTTGCATCTATGCAAAGTAAACTTTAAAATATTCTTTTTTTTTTTTTTTTGGTCTTTTCGATACAGGGTCTCCTGTAGCCCAATGTCCTGGAACTCACTCTGTAGACCAAGGCTGGCCTTGAACTCACAAAGATCCCCCCCCTTGCCTCCCGAGACTAGGATTAAAGGCTTGCACCACCATGTCCGGCGATGTTAAAATATTCTTAAAGCCGTCAGAAGTTCACCCTCTTCATAACAAGCCAGAAATAATTAATGATGAATCTATTCAACAATAAGATGATAAATCAACCTAATTGTCTTGGATAACAACTAAAGTCCTATTTTATCCCCTTCTAAATTGCCTGTTTCCTTTGAGGACCAAATTATTAGATATTATCTCCATGTGCACTAGTAGAAGTAGTTATTATTGCCTATAAGCAGAAAAATATTCATTAAAGAAAAAGCATATATGTAATTAGTGTATGTACTCAATCATCTGATGAGCATATGGTCTATGCATTTTTAGACAAACCTAACTGTATTATTTCTTTTAGATCCCAAGAATATATGTTGGGAGTATGTTGGTAGATGCGGTGACCCGGGCTAAGTCCTACAACCGTCTCAAGGCGTTGGAGCGTCCGTACCACGCGAAGAAATAATGTCCATAATACGAAAAATTAGCTGTAGGCCGACTCAAGCCCGATAACGAGACTATAAGAGTTGATTTTAGACAAGGTAGATGCTATAATATATTATATGACAGAGAGTGGAGTGTACAGTTGAGCTATAAGACAAACCACACTGTCAAACTAGTTGAATCCTATCGTCAGTCCATAGACTAAATCCACAGCAATGTTGTAGTGAGAAAATGTTGAATGAGTGCGTATGTGATGTCGGCGTAGAGTATACACATACAAGTATGTATGTTGTATAAAGAACAAATTAAATTTAGGTTACGAGATAATTGAGAAATATATGTGATAGATGCTCTTAGAGGGTATAAGGGGGGTTTAAAAAATTTCCCCCATAGTGGCTGTCACGAGTTTACATTCCCACCAGCAGCGGATGAGTGTTCCCCTTTCGCCACAACCTCTCCAGCACTTGGTCATTTGTTTTCTTGATCCTAGCCAGCCTTTTTGAGTAAAGGCAATATCTTAAAGTGGTTTTGATTTGCATTTCCTTAATGATTAGTGATGTTGAACACTTCTTAAGGTTTTCCAGCCATCTCTAATTATTCCTCACTTGTGAAGTCTCTGTTCATTTTGGCGCTATTGAGTGGGTCTTTGTTTTTTTTTTTCTTTCTTTTTTTTTTTTTTTGAGTAGTTTATATATTCTGGAAATCATACTGCATGTCAGATATATGATTGTGAGAAGGTTTCCTTGTAGACTCATGTGAGGATTGAGTAAATTTGTCTGGTCTTTGTCATCTGTCAACTCTTACTTATTTTCTTAGATTAGTTCATTCTGGAACACGAAGGTTTTAGATATGCTGATCCGCCCACTCTGTGGGATTTGTATGCACTCCTTGATTGTACTTTTGATGTACAGAAGCTTTTGAGTTTAATGAGGTCCCATTGTCACGCTAACTTTACTTCTGCCCAGCTGTGTCTGTTTAGGAAGTCTTTTCCTACGCCATGTCTTGTAGTCTGCTGCCAACATTTTTCTTCTATCACCTTCAGAGTTTGGGGTTTCACTTGAGGTCTTTGATCCCAGCTAGAGTTGACTTTTGTATAGGGCGAGAGGTAAGGGTTAACTTTCCATTCTTCTACAATTGTGATGATCCAGTTTTGCCAACACCACTTGATGAAGATGTCTTTTCTCCCATTGTGGTTCTTGTCCCCCTTGTCAAATATAAGATGGCTGAAAATTGTATTGCTCAGATTTGGATCTTCGGTTTTGCTCCATTGGTCACAGGTCTTGTTTTTTGTGCCAGTACCAGGCTGTTTTTTATGACTATAGCCCTGTAGTATAGTTTGAAGTCTGGTATAGTGTTTCCCCCCTGTGTAGCTCTTTGCTCAGGTTGTTTGGCTATTCGGGGTCTTTTGTTTTTTCAAATGAATTTAAGGACTTTAGTTTCCAAGCCGTGAAGAAACTCTTGGGGATTTTGATTGGAATAGCATTAAATCTGCACAAGATTTTTGGTAAAATGGACATTTTTTTTTTTTTTACAATTCATGAGCATGGAGGTTTTTCCATCTTCTGAATGTCTTCTTCATTTTTTTCTTAAAGGTTTAAAATTTTCGGGTAGGTTGTTCATCCGAGCTCTTTATTTTTTTTGGACTATGGTTTGTTGTAGAGATCCTTGGTGTCTTTGGTTAGGTTTACTCCTAGGTATTTATTGTTTTTGATGCTATTGTGAGTGGGAAGGTCTCTTTGAAGTATTTTCTCCAGTTGCTTGTTCTAGGTGTAAAGAAAGGCTATGTGATTTTTTAAAGGTTAATTTTTGTATCCTGCCACTTGATGAAGCTGTTAATCGTTTATAGGAGTTTTCTTGTAGAGTTTTTTTTGCATCCCTTAAGTAAACAATCATATCATCAGCAACTAGGGATGAGCTTGACTTCTTTTCCAATTAGTACTCCTTTATTTCCTTTTCTTGCCTTATTGCTCTAGCAAGTGTTTTCAAGCACTATGTTGAAGAGGAGTGTGGACAGGGAGCAGCCTTGCCGAGTTCCTATCTTTTTTTTTTTATTAAATTAGTTTTTATTGATGCTTTGTGCATTTCATACATTTTTTCCAATTAGTTCAAGGCGTATTCCTTTAGTTCACCGCTGCCTTCATTCCCTTCTCCCTACCCCACCCCACCCCCACCCCATCCCAGATCATGCATTCTGCCTAACTGTTCCTGCATCTTTCTCTCAGTTTTTTTTTTTTCATTTTTAGCTATAAGTGATAATCCATGAGTACAAGCATCCTTCATGCAAAACCTATCTGCAGGCTGTTGTGCAAAACCTACCTACACCCACCATCCAGTGGGGGGGTGACAGTTGTTTGTTCAATCAAGTTGATCAAATGAGTGTCCAGACTACATTGCTGTAGTTTTCACCATTCACCCAATCGCAGCCCTTACATTCTACCAACGCCCACCTCTTCCTCTTTTCCAATTAGTACTCTTTAATTTCCTTTTCTTGCCTTATTGCTCTAGCAAGTGTTTCAAGCACTATATTGAGAGGAGTGGTGACAGGGTGCAGCCTTGTCGAGTTTTCTACCTTTAAAGGGAATGTTTCTGTCATTTCCCCATTAAGATGATATTGGCTGTGGGTTTCCTGTAAATATGGCTTGATTACATTAAGGAATGACCCCTGCAATCCAATTCCTTCTAGGACTTTAAGCATGAAAGGGATGCTGGATTTTGTCAAAGCTTTTGCAGCACCTCAATTGAGATGATGGTGTGGTTTTTGTCTTTGATTCTGTTTTATGTGTTTGATATTGTTTATTGATTTTGTATGTTGAACTATCCTGCACTCTGGTATGAATGCAACGTTGGTCATGTGGGCTGATTTCTTTGATGTGGATCTGTGTGCGATTTGCCAGTATCCCTGTTTAGAAATTTTGGCATCTGTGTTCATGAGGGAGATGGGTCTATAATTGTCCTTTTTAGTTGAATCTTTTGCCTGGTTTTAGTAATAAAATGATGCTGGCTTCATAGAGGGAATTTGGAGAATTCCCTCTGATTGTATCCTCAAACAGTTTCAGTAATAAAGTTGTAGGTCTTTTTGGAATTGTTTTATAGAATTTCTGCCTGAAACCGTCTGGGCTGGCCTTTTTAGTTGGGAGGTTTCTTACTACATCCTCATTTCTTATATATTACGGGGTTGTTTAAGCTGCTATCTCTTCTTGGTTGAGCTTTGGTGATTCCCAGGATTTCAGATATTCACCCATTTCTTCTAGGTTTTCAAACTTGGTAGAGTTTATAGGTTCTTGTAATATTCCCATATGATTTTCAGGATTTTTTTCCTTGTCTAATGTGATATTTCCCTTTCATCATGGATTGTATTGATTTGGGTTGTTCCTTCTTTCTTTTGGTAACTGGGCTAGAGGTCTGTCTATCTTGTTTATTCTTTCAAAGAACAAGACTTTTGGCTTCATTGATTTTTTTGTATTGTTTTCTTTGTTTCTATCATTGATTTCTGCTCTAATTTTTGTTAATTTCCTTCTTGTCTGTTGCATTTAGGGTTCATCTGTTGTTTCCTCTCAAGTGATTTTATCTGTAGTGTTAGGCCATTCACTTGTGCTTTTCTGGTTTTTCTAATATAGGCCCCCAGGGCTATAAAATCCCCTCTTAGGAAACTGCTTTTAAGGTGTCCCCAAGGTTTTGCTGTGTTGTATTGTCATGTCATTCAGTTCAGGAATGCTTTTATTTCTTTATTTATCTCCTTTCCTTGACCAGTTCATTATTCAAGAGTGTGTTGGTTTAGTCTCCATGTGTTCTTAATTGTAGACAGTACGGCTTATCCTGGTGTTCAATGGTTGAGCTTTATTGCACTGTGGTCCTGATAGAAATGCATGAAATTATTTCAAATCTTTGCTTTGAAGAGGTTTCTTCTGTGTCCCATATGTGCTCGATTTTTGAGAATGTTCCAATGGNGGGTGCTGGGAATAGAACCCAGGTCCTCTATAGGAGCAGCCAGTGCTCTTAATCTCTGAGCCATCTCTCCAGCCCTGGAAAATAGCTTCATGAAATTTTAACTCTTGGCTTCAGGAAAAAGCTCTTTTTTTTTTTTTTTTTAATTTAATTGTACCAGGGCTGAGCACCGTGCAGTAGCTATTTTATGGCCTCTCCATCTAGGCCATCGGAATCCAAATTCTCATTCTTTAACTTGCGACTTATATGATTTTCAATGAGTCACTCAGTGTTTCTCTGTAGCTCAGTCTCCTCCTTTAGGGTGATGAATGCAATCGCATTATGTAGTGCAGTTGTTTCAGGATTAAATGAGTCAATGTAGATGCAGTACTTAGGGTCTGACCAGCTCCTAGGAGGTGTTTATACCTCACTAGTAGTCAACAAACAGCTCTTTATTCATTCCACATCTCTAGAAAGTACTGAGCTTCTCAGTGGGCCCCACACTTCCTGGACATAATCAGAGGGCCACTGTGGGCCAGACATCACAGATTATGAAACCACCACAGATGGTTTTCTTTTGTTGTTCTGGACACTATCTGTGAAACTAAAGAGTCAGAATGTGAAAACATAATGGACATCTACCTTAAATTTGATGCTCCATAATCGAGGTTTGATGAGATAGTTGGGGAAGGATCTTAGACTTATCAATTAAAAAATTTTTTTAAATTATATATATATATATATATATATATATATATATATATATATATACTAATTTTTATCTTTTGGCTGTTTTGTGTGCTTGGTATTTCTTTTCATTATTTATTTAAATTTTTTAATTTTTTTTTGTGTGTATGAATGTACTGACTGTATGTAGGTTTGTGCACACGTGTCATGCAATGCCGAGGAGGTCAGAAGAGGGTGTCAGATTCCCCTGGAACTGGAGTTAAAGACGGTTCTCAGCCCCCATGTGGGTGCTGGTGATCGAACCTGGGTCCTCTATAAGAGCAGTCAGTGCTCTTAACCGCTAGGCTTTCTCTCCAGTCCCTGCTTGGTATTTCTTAATCCTCATTTTTCTGATCTATACTTCTATTGCAATTTATTTGTTCTTATGACTTAATTGAATTTTGTTTCTTTGCAATGTGTACACTTCCTTAAAATCTGTTTTGTAGTATTAGGTTAATGGTAATTACTGCCTTAATTTGTACATAGCATGGAAGGTTTTCTCCTCTGCAGTTATGGAGAGCTATGCTAGATATGGTAATTTGGATTCTCAGTTGTATTTCAGAGATTGAAGTACATCATTTCACTTAAAACCATTAGGTTTTAAAGTTTCTGTTGAGAAAATTGTTATTCTAATGGGGTTATCTTGGAGCTCGTCTCTTGTAGCATTCATCGTGCTTTATTCTGTACACTTACTTTATAATATAACACAATGAGATTTTGTTCTGGTCATGCATGTTTGGCATTCTAACTTCCTGGAGCCTGGAGGCCATTTGGTATCCTTTAATTTTATTTATTTCACTTTGTTTTAGTTTGTTATTTATCTATTTTTAACCTTTTAAATTTATTATCATTTTATTGTGTAATTATATTGCTTGCATGTAGGTAGGTGCACCTATGTCCTGGAATGCCCACAGAGGTCAGAAGTGAGCAACATCCCCTGGAATTGGAATTGGGGATGGTTGTTAGCTGTCATTTGGGTTCTGATAAATGAACCTGGGTCCTTTACAAGAGCAGCCAGTGCGCTTAACCGCTGAGGCATCTCTCCAGCCCCATCATTTTATTTTTTTTAATTTCATTATTGAAGTTTATATATAGCCTGCACATATTTGAAGTTTATATTTTGATTAATATGTACATAATGCACATATAAACAATTCAAGATAATGTAAATATTTCCTCATCCTCTATTGTTATTATTTGTCAAAACCAATTAACCTTTATCTTGAGATCTAGTTTATCAATACATGTCTTAAAGGCTGATTTCAGTATTATTAAACATATGTACATTGTTTTTGAGCCAATGTAGAAGTTTTTATTTTACTTACCTAAAAGGAATAACTTACCATTTTCTGCCATCCCCAACCCATGGTATGTACCATTTAACTTTCTGCTTCTCTGACGTTTATGATTATACATACTTAATTTAATGGAAAATATATTATTTTTCTTTCTACAAGTGGGTGGTTTAGTTAGTATAACACTAGGTTTGTCCACATTATTTCATGACAGGGCTTCTTTAGATTTTTTTTTAGTCTGAATCATAATCCATAATTAGCATATTTCTTTATTGATATATCAAACACTGAACTTATATCAGATGAGAATAATTATCTACAGATACTGGTAGTACCATTCTCTTAAATCTTAGAGGCCATTATAACACTCATCCATAGAGATCTGTTGATGTCTCCAAGTAGTAGCTATCTGCCACTGCAGCCTATAACATGTAGGATGTACTGGCTCATAAAAGCCCAATGGCAGAGAAACCTGAGATCAGGACCTTTGACATAGCCTATTCCTTTTCCAAGCACAATTCAAAACTACCAGATTTCCAATCACCCAAAAGATAGTCTAAAGTTAACTTGCCCAAATCAAGGCTAAGTTGTTACCATTATCTAAATATGCTCTCTAGGCATGATGTATTTGTCCTGGTTTCAAGGGAAGTCAAATGCATCAATTTATTATTCAACTTAGAAAAGATATAACACATAATTTTTATCATTGAACTCCAGAAAGTTTACTGATGTAGAAGGGATATGGATTTTAACCATGACTGTTTCAGTCCTTTTGACTTTTAAATGCCTTATCAATATGTCAGGTGTAATTGCTGCTTATTGCTTACTAGGTTGTGTTACCATATTGTACTTAATGGACAGACTAGTCTGATGTCTTATAAAGGAGTAACACTATCAAGATCATATGACATTAGGCCTAGGGAAACAACATATTACTACAGAAGGTTAATTGCTCATCTGCTGAGAGAAAATGGCTTATAATGGACCTAATGTATAAGCATGGAGAAGTCATTTACCAGATCAATAGCTTAGACATCATGTGCCAGATTTTGTGCTAATTTGCTCAGTAAAAGCTCCATGGGTGTGGTGGCGCACACCTTTAATCCTAGCACTTGGGAGGCAGAGGCAGATGGATCTTTGTGAGTTCAGGCCAGCCTGGTCTATGGAGCCAGTTCCAGGACAGCTGGGGCTACAGGGAGACCCTGTCTCAAAAAAGACAAAAAAAGCAACACATCTTATTTTGTAGCCATACTCTTAGTCGCCACTTATTAATGCTCACAGTAATTCATTGGCATCCTGTACAGTCTATCAGTCTTCTGCATGGAAATAGGAGAATAATATAAGGATATGGTAGGAATGACCACCCCTTTGTATTCCAAATTTTTATGGTGTCACAAATTGCGGTTACTCCCCTCTCCACCAATTATAGTATTGCATTTGGTTTACTGTTTTCCTAGTTATATTCTGTTCTAATAGCTTTGATTACCATAACAGCCCTCATTTCACAGGTCAAATAGCATAAGCTTTCAGTTGTTTTGTAGGGCCTGCCCTTGAGGGACTTGAAGTTTCCCTTCATTTAATAGATTATTGGTCTGTAAACTGGCTCAAGTCTGATAATTAATTCAGGGGCTATGATCCTATCATTTTGTTTGTTTTATACTTCTCTTTGACCTGAAACTCTTCTGATTATATAGAAGAATGAATAAATTAGTAAGTTTCTGATGAGTTTCACTTCAAGCATCACCTTGATTAATGAACCAATATGATAAATCATTTGAAGTCAGGCTATTTGGGTGATCTTTAACTTTCCTGTTTGGTAAAGCAGCCAATTCCACTGTACTTTTGGCGGTTGAATGTGCTATGTGCTACACTTGGGTGTTGCCTCATTGAGATCCAATTTTTCCTCACTGCATTTAGCTTTTCTCAATTTAATGTATGTGCTGTCCACTGTAAGCTGTGGTGTATAGAGAAGTACCACCAAACTCCTCAATGGTAGTGATTTTCCCTGTATAACTTGAGAATTCATAAAGCATATGTCTTTATATGTGCTCCCAAACTATTACTTTAAGTCTTAAATTGAAAATATATTATATCCATCCAATCTTCCTAAATTTTTGAGTCACATTAACTATATTAAATTGAAGGATATTGAGCTCATCCAACTTGTTCCTGTTGAGTCATTTTTTGATCTGCTTTGATCTAAAAAACAGACTACCAAAGGAGCAATACTAAATGCAGTCTCATCTTAATTAACCTTTATCAGTTAACTTTGCTTACTTCAATTATAATTTTTCTGCTTCCACTATCCTGTACTTGTAATGTCTATTGTTTCCTTCACTCTTCAGACATGCTTACAAAATAAAGTATAAAATTTCATTAGTTCCTTTGGAATGTAGGAACCTCCTAAATTGTCACTCTTTGTACACTCTTAAGTGCCTTCTAGGGTTTGAGTCTAGGTATAATTCTAGAAAGAAAGAGATGTATTATAGTAGGTCCTGAAGATAATTGGCACTGCCTTGCTTGTCAATTTTCTTCAGGTCCTGCAGAATTAATTTGAGGAAATTGGGACGCTGATACTGCTGTGTTGGGAGAGTGAATCTACTGGGTGTGGGACACCAAGACAACCAGCACTCATTCATGTTTTGATAAAAATTGAATTAAATCTGAAATTAAATTGTAGAGAATCCATCCTATCTGTATTATATTAAGAATCATAACAATGAATTTGAGATTTACTTCGGTCTTTTTAGGCCTTCTCTAATTTGCTTCAAAATTGCTTGAATTTATCAAAGTATAAGTTTTAAATTCATTTGGCTAGATTTAGTCTATGTATTATTTTGCTTGATGGCATTGTAAATGAACATTATAGATACAATACAAACATTTTCAGTTATTGCTCAGCTAGTATCACTGTCAACCAATAAATCAATACATAGACTGAGATATTCACAGAAAAGATAATTCTACCGTAGGAAACATGTTAATTAGCTAGATCTCCACAAAGTTTGTGAGACATTCTCTCTGCTTTTATAATGAACGATATTGTAAAACTTTACTGGGCTCAATTTGATGAAAATATGGCCTTGATTTCATTATGTGCACAGCAAAATGTTTACATTTTTATTTGTATTTTTTACTTGTTTGGGTGACTAGATCAGGAATTCAGTCTAACTTTTTCTAGTGAGATAATTTCATTTTTTTTCTTAATTGAGTTATATCAGAATACCAGAATACCAAGAAATTGCAATATGTCTTATTAATAAGCTACTCATTATTAAAGAATGAATAAATATCACAATTTTAAAACGCACTTTCTCATATCCTAGGAAGGTTTTTATATGAGAAGAAATTATGTGTAAATATAGAATTTCCAAGCAACAAGTTTTGGTACCAAATATGCATTCGAGCAGTACCTGTAGAGGTAAGAAAGCGGTTGCATCTTATGGCAAAAGTAAATGTTAAAATATTCTTTTTTTTTTTTTTTTTGGTCTTTTCGATACAGGGTCTCCCTGTAGCCCCAGATGTCCTGGAACTCACTCTGTAGACCAGGCTGGCCTTGAACTCACAAAGATCCGCCCGCCTCTGCCTCCCGAGATCTAGGATTAAAGGCTTGCACCACCATGTCCGGCGATGTTAAAATATTCTTAAAGCCGTCAGAAGTTCACCCTCTTCATAACAAGCCAGAAATAATTATGATTCTATTCAACATTATTATATGAAAACATATCCTAATTGTTTTGGATAAACAAAGCCTATTTTATCCCCTTCTAAATTGCCTGTTTCCTTTGAGGACCATAAATGTATTTTAATTTTCCTCCACTGTTGATGCTAAATAGTTATTAATTGCCTATAAGCAGAAAAATATTCATTAAAGAAAAAGAATCAGAAATTAGGTATGTAGCTCTAATCACTCTGATGAGCAATGGCTAAGGTGTTTTTAACACCTGAAGCTGAATGTTTCCTTTTAGATCCCAAGAATTTTCAAGGGTGATGTTCATGCTACCACTTTTATCTCCTTCCTGCAAAATAAAGTCCATAATAGTATGTGGATTAATTATTCAACATATATGTGTGATAAATGATTTTAATTTAAAAATAAAGTTAGATGCTAAAGAGAAACTAAATGTATAATTTGATGGCTTTAGATGACTAAATATATGTTTGTGAGAAAAATGTGAATATTGATGTTACATTAGGCTTGCAGACTTCCAAATTTAAGATCCATTATAAGTGTTCCATACAGTAGTTTTATTATTCACAAACAAGTTATTTCACATATATTTTCAAGTAGGGTTATTTCCATAGTGGCTGTACGAGTTTACATTCCCACCAGCAGCGGATGAGTGTTCCCCTTTCGCCACAACCTCTCCAGCACTTGGTATCATTTGTTTTCTTGATCCTAGCCAGTCTTATTTGAGTAAGGTCATATCTTAAAGTGGTTTTGATTTGCATTTCCTTAATGATTAGTGATGTTGAACACTTCTTAAGGTTTTCTCAGCCATCTCTAATTCCTCACTTGTGAAGTCTCTGTTCAGTTCTTTGCTGCATCTATTGAGTGGGTCATTTGTTTTCTTTTTTTCTTTCTTTTTTGAGTAGTTTATATATTCTGGAAATCAATGCTTTGTCAGATGTATCTGCAGTGAAGGTTTCCTCCCACTCTGTGGGATTTCTCTTCACTTCCTTGATTGTTTCTTTTGATGTACAGAAGCTTTTGAGTTTAATGAGGTCCCATTTGTCAATTGTCGACCTTAATTCTTGCGCAGCTGCTGTCTGATTTAGGAAGTCTTTTCCTACGCCTATGTCTTGTAGTCTGCTGCCAACTTTTTCTTCTATCACCTTCAGAGTTTGGGGTTTCACGTTGAGGTCTTTAATCCATCTGGAGTTGACTTTTGTACAGGGTGAGAGGTAGGGGTTTAATTTCATTCTTCTACAAGTGGTGATCCAGTTTTGCCAACACCACTTGCTGAAGATGCTGTCTTTTCTCCATTGTGGCTTCTTGGCCCCCTTGTCAAATATGAGATGGCTGAAATTGTATGTGCTCAGATTTGGATCTTCGGTTTTGTTCCATTGGTCAACAGGTCTGTTTTTGTGCCAGTACCAGGCTGTTTTTATGACTATAGCCCTGTAGTATAGTTTAAAATCTGGTATAGAGATCCCTCCTGTGTAGCTCTTTTCACTCAGGATTGATTTGGCTATTCGGGGTCTTTTGTTTCTCCAAATGAATTTAAGAACTTTTGTTTCCAAGCCTGTGAAGAAACTCTTGGGGATTTTGATTGGGATTGCATTAAATCTATACAAGAGTTTTGGTAAAATGGACATTTTTACAATGTTAATTTTCCCAATCCATGAGCATGGGAGGTTTTTCCATCTTCTGAGGTCTTCTTCAATTTCTTTCTTTAAGGGTTTAAAATTTTTGTTGTAGAGGTCTTTGGTGTCTTTGGTTAGGTTTGTTCCTAGGTATCTTATTGTTTTTGAGGCTATTGTGAGTGGGAAGGTCTCTTTGAATTCTTTCTCCAGTTGCTTGTTCTTGGTGTAAAGAAAGGCCATTGATTTTCTAAGGTTAATTTTGTATCCTGCCACTTTGCTGAAGCTGTTAATCGTTTCTAGGAGTTTTCTGGTGGAGTTTTTTGCATCCCTTAAGTAAACAATCATATCATCAGCAAATAGGGATAGTTTGACTTCCTCTTTTCCAATTAGTACTCCTTTAATATCCTTTTCTTGCCTTATTGCTCTAGCAAGTGTTTCAAGCACTATATTGAAGAGGAGTGGTGATAGGGGGCAGCCTTGCCGAGTTCCTACCTTTAAAGGGAATGTTTCTGTCATTTCCCCATTTAGGATGATATTGGCTGTGGGTTTCCTGTATATGGCTTTGATTACATTGAGGAATGATCCCTCCAATCCAATTCCTTCTAGGACTTTAAGCATGAAGGGATGCTGGATTTTGTCAAAGGCTTTTTCAGCATCAATTGAGATGATGGTGTGGTTTTTGTCTTTGATTCCGTTTATGTGTTTGATGATGTTTATTGATTTTCGTATGTTGAACCATCCCTGCATCTCTGGTATGAATCCAACTTGGTCATGATGGATGATCTTCTTGATGTGGGTCTGTATGCGATTTGCCAGTATTCTGTTTAGAATTTTGGCATCTGTGTTCATGAGGGAGATGGGTCTATAATTCTCCTTTTTAGTTGTATCTTTGCCTGGTTTTGGTAATAGAGTGATGTTGGCTTCATAGAAGGAATTTGGGAGAGTTCCCTCTGATTGTATACTTCTAAACAGTTTCAGAAATAATGGTTGTAGGTCTTTTTGAAATGTTTTATAGAATTCTGCTGTGAAACCGTCTGGGCCTGGGCTTTTTTTAGTTGGGAGGCTTCTTACTACATCCTCTATTTCTTCATATGTTATGGGTCTGTTTAAGCTGCTGGTCTCCTCTTGGCCAAGCTTTGGTGATTCCCAAGATTTCAGATATTCATCCATTTCTTCTAGATTTTCAAACTTGGTAGAATATAGGTTCTTGTAATATTCCCATATAATTTTCTTGATCTTTTCCTTGTCCGTTGTGATATTTCCCTTTTCATCACAGATTGTATTGATTTGGAGTTGTTCCTTCTTTCTTTTTGTTAACTGGGCTAGAGGTCTGTCTATCTTGTTTATTCTTTCAAAGAACCAACTTTTGGCTTCATTGATTTTTTGTATTGTTTTCTTTGTTTCTATTTCATTGATTTCTGCTCTGATTTTTGTTATTTCTTCCTGTCTGTTGCGTTTAGGGTTCATCTGTTGTTGCCTCTCAAGTGCTTTTAGCTGTAGTGTTAGATCATTCACTTGTGCTCTTTCTGTTTTTCTAATGTAGGCACCCAGGGCTATAAATTTCCCTCTTAGGACTGCTTTTAAGGTATCCCATAAGTTTTGTTGTGTTGTATTGTCATTGTCATTCAGTTCCAGGAATGTTTTTATTTCTTTCTTTATCTCTTCCTTGACCCATTCATTATTCAAGAGTGTGTTGTTTAGTCTCCATGTGTTCTTGTAGGCAGGAGGGCTTGTCCTGGTGTTGATGTTGAGCTTCATTGCACTGTGGTCTGACAGGATGCATGAAATTATTTCAATCTTTTTGTATTTGTAGAGGTTTCTTCTGTGTCCCAGGATGTGGTCGATTTTGGAGAATGTTCCGTGGGGTGCTGAGTAGAAAGTGTATTCTCTGGTATTAGGATGGAATGTTCGGTAGAGGTCTATGAGGTCCATTTGGTGTATCATATCGTTCAGTTCAGATGTCTCTCTGTTTATTTTTTGTCCTGTTGACCTATCCAAAGGACTCAGTGGGGTATTGAAATCTCCCACTATGAGTGTGCTGGGGTTAGTCTGTGACTTGTGGTCCTGGAGAATTGTCTTTATAAAGTTTGGTGCACCAGAATTTGGGGCATATATATTCATAATTGTGAAATCTTCTTGGTGGATTGTTCCTTTGATGAAAATGTAATGGCCTTCTTTGTCTCTTCTGATTTCTTTTACTTTGAAGTCTATTTTATCCGATATTAAAATAGCAACACCTGCTTTCTTTTTGGTACCATTTGCTTGGAATATTTTTTTCCATCCCTTCACTTTAAGGTGGTGCCTGTCCTTGAAGGTAAGATGTGTTTCTTGTAGACAGCATATCGATGGATTCTGTTTCCTAATCCAGTCTCCCAGTCTATGTCTTTTGATTGGGGAATTTAGTCCATTAATATTTAAGGTTATGACTGATAGGTTTGTGTTGCTTCCTTTTGCCTTATTATCCATTTGCGGTTTTGGTTTAGGTTTCTACTTCTGCAGTTATGCTTTTATTGATTTCTCTTTCTAGGTGCCTGGGGTTGGTTGCTCCTTTCTTCTGTTCTTTGAATTGCTTCAAGTATTCTCTGAAGGGTTGGTTTTCCGGACATGTATTCTTTCAAGTTGTTTATGTCATGGAAGGTTTTTCTCTCTCCTTCAACTATAATTGACATTTTTGCTGGGTATAGTAACCTGGGTTGGCATCTATTGTCCCTTAACACTGGGAATGCTTTGCTCCAGGTTCTTCTTGCTTTCATAGTTTGCGTTGAGAAGTCAGTTGTAATTCTGATAGGTTTCCCCTTATAGGTCACTTGTTGTTTTTCTCTTGTGGCTTTAAGGATTTTGTCTTTGTTTTGGGTGTCTAGCATTTTAACTATGATGTGGCGTGGAGAATTTCTTTTCTGATCTTGTCTGTTTGGAGTTCTATGTGCTTCTTGTATTGGTATTGGTTTGTCCTTTTTTAGTTTGGGGAAGTTTTCATCTATTATTCTGTTGAAGATCTGATCAATACCATTCTCTTGGGATTCTTCTCCTTCCTCTATTCCTATGATGCGGAGGTTTGATCTTTTCATAGTGTCCCACAGTTCCTGGTTGTTCCACTTTTGTGTATTTTTAAATTTTTCATAATCTTTACTTGAGGTTTTTAGTTGTTCTGTGTTATCTTCCAGGTCTGATATTCTTTGTTCTGCTTCCTCCATTCTGCTTCTGAGGCTTTTTCCATTCCTTTCCTCTTGATTGGATAAGTTTTTGATTTCCTTTTTCATTTCCTCCTCTGATATCTTTAGTATTTCTTCTTCTTTTTGAAGCTTCTCAATCTCTTCCTGTAGCTCTTGGCTTCGCTGGTTAGTTTCCTTATCTTTTTCAGCATGGGATCTTTTCAGTGTTTCTACTTCCTTCTGGAGTTTGTCATTCTCTCTCTCTAGGTCCTTCTTGAGTTCTTCATTCTCTTTTCTTAGTTCTTTGATTTGTTCTTTATAATCTTGTAGTTCTTTAAATACGTTCCCAATTGTTTTTCTGATATCTGTGTCCTGGGGCATCCCCAGAGGGATCCCACTGCAGGAGTCTTCCATAGGGTGGTAGAGCTTGGTGCGGGATTATCCTGCCCCTTTCCAGTGTTGTCTCTTCTTTGTGATCCTGGCACATGGGCTTCTCCTTGCCTGTATTCCAATGTGAGTCCTAAATGCCTCTTCACTGTGTTGAAGGCTTGCTCTGCTTGCCTCCTTCAGATGCCTTCGGAATCCCAATTGGCGGGGGGGGGGGGCTCTTCAGTGCCCCGGTACCTTCCGATGGCCTCCGCAGATCTCCAAGATGTTCTAACTTATAGAAAACCAAAAAATATTGTGAAATAACATATTTATAATTAAAGTTGATTATTTTATTTTCCATATGTTTTATGACCTACTTTTACTTTTATCTATCATATCTTTTCTGAGTTAGTGAGAAATTACAAATTTTGTCAGGGATTGATAGTGTAAGATGTATTGGAATTTTTTCTAGCCTGTGTGGTCATACATCCTTAAATATTTTGTTCTCTATTACCAGTTGGCTATATTGATTTTCTAAGAGTAGCTTGCATTAGGAGAGGAGTGCTAAATATTTCATTGTATTTTGCTATCTATTATAATACTAGAAAGTTTTATATAGGACACGTTTGGTTTAAATTCTATTCTTTTTCTCTCTCTCATTCTCTCTCTCCTTCTCTTTCCATCTCTCTTGAAGTTTTCCTCAACAAAACAAAGATATCTATACGAAATTAATAAGAGTGCTTTAATTTAGCAATGTTGTAATTTTTCCTCATTAATTGGGTCATAAACTACAAATAATTTTGCTCATTACAAAACTTTAAACATATTTTATATATTTCTTTTTATTTGATGTGTATAAATGTATTGTCTACACATATGTAAGTGCAAACTTTTCATGCCATGCCTGGGAAGATGAAAAAAAGGTGTAGAGTTCCGCTAGTACTGGAGTTATGAATGGTTGTTAGCTCCAATGTGGGTGCTGAGAGTTGAACTCAGATTCTCTTCAAGAACAGCCAGTGATCCTAACCACTGAGAAATTTCTCCAGCCCCCAAATTACAAAACTATTTAACATTCCTTTACATTTTACGGTACATAATTTTTACACATTTGCATTAATTTATAGAATGTTATCAATAATTTATAATATTATGGAAACGTTGAAATTAGGTATAAGTTTTTGCTATAAAAATACATTTGTCTAATGTTATGAGCATATTTACAATGAATATACCTATTAAAATCAACTTTACTTTAATTCTAAATTTCATTCTATTTTCAGGGTATCTCATTCCAGTCCTAAAAATTATATAAAAGCACAGATATAGATACCCAATGGACATTAAGAGCAAATACAATTTTGGTAATTCACATATAAATTAATGGTATTTACTAAGTATTAAAAGTTAGTATTGGCTAGCTGGGTGTAGGGCTCCATGGTTAAGATTGCTTGCTGTTTTTCTAAAGGACCTAACTGAGTTCAGTGCCAAGAATTCATGTCTGGTGACTCACAAACTGCTTAACTTCAACTCCAGGGTATCATAAAACTCTTTTTGCCTCCAAAACCACCTGCACACATGTGGCCTTAATATATACTCAGTCACAAATACAAACAAATATAATTAAAAAATAATAATTTGGGCTGGAGAGATGGCCTAGCGGGTGGGAGCACCGACCGCTCTTGCAGAGGACCCGGGTTCGATCCCCAGCACCCACATGGCGGCTGAGAACCATCTGAAACTCCAATTCCAGGAGAACTCCAGTTCCAGGGGAATCCGAGACTCTCTTCTGACCTCTGTGGCATTGCACGACACGGGTGCACAGACTTGCATGCAGACAGTACATTCATACACATACAGAAATAAATAAAATTAATAACATTAATAATAGTAATAATAATAATATAATTAAGAAATGATAGGGTCAAGTGAAATTGGCACATTATGGTGATGACTAACATCTTAGCTTGAGATCGCATACCTTCATAAAATGTAAAGGTATTTAAACAACAAATGAAATCAAAATTGGTTTCTCCATTTTTTTTTTAGTCCCAACTGGACTGGAGTTCGATCTGTAGACCATCCTGGCCTTGAACTCACAGAGATCTACTGCATCTTCCTCTGGAGTCCAGGGATTAAAGGCGTGCACCACCACACCCAGCTGTATTTTTTAATTAAGTAAATATTTTCATACTGTCCAATTATAGAAGTTCCTTATATATTTAGGATAAGAAAGTACCAAGTTATAAATTGCAAATAGAAATATTATTCTTTAAACTTCCTTTCCACTTGATGCTTTTTGCTTTGCAGTGTCGAAATTCTGTTTCCTTGTTAGTGGCCACAAAATCACAACTACGACCCATTGGCCAAAACCAAAAACCAAAAACAAAAAAGCAACCAAAAAAACTTTTACTATACGTTTTTCTGAAGCATTTTTTGTAATTTAAGTCCCTTTTATTTTTGTATATAAAGTCCTTTATGAAATTGAGATAAGTTTTGTACATAGTAAAATTAACTGTCCAAATTTGTTATTTTGTCAAGATTGTTTATTGAAGAGGCCATACTTTTATCACACAATCTCATCTATTTTGAATTATATATATTTTTTTAAAAAAAAAAAAAAAAAAAAAAAAAAAAAAAAATATAGATATATATATATATATCAAATATATAAATATATATATTTGAATATATATATGTGTAGTATTGGTTGTAGCTTTATGAGTGTGCACTTTTTTCTGAATTTTGTATAGTAATAATGGCCTCAGAATTTAATTTAAGAATTATTTCTTCCTTAACTTTTTTGACAGATTTGAGAAAGAATCATTAAAAACTTCTTTAATTATTTGCAGTGATTCTGAGGAAATTTTTGTTGGGGACAGTAAGAAAATTTTATGCCTATCTCTTTTATATATATATTGTTTTTCTGGATGATTACTCTATCTTTGTAAGTTGTATTTCTTTTTTGTCTTTTGGAGACAGGGTCTCCCTGTAGCCGCAGCTACCCTGCAACTCACTCTGTAGACCAGGCTGGCCTTGAAGTCTCAAAGATCCACCTGCCTCTGCCTCCCGAGTGCTAGGGTTAAAGGCATTTGACACCATGCCCGATTTTTTTTTTTTGGAAGTTGTATTTTTTTAGGAATTTACTTCCTCTAGATTATAAGTTAATATTTTAGTTTTCACAATATTTAGTTATTAATGTTTTAAATTTTTTCTTTTACATCAGTTAAAGTATCTCTCGTTGCATTGGTGATTTAATTGTTGTTTGTCTTTCTCTTTTACTTAGTCCACTAAACTTTCCTAAGTTTGCATGTGTTTTTCGAAAGATAACTAATTCTTAGTTTAATTTGGTTGTTCTGTTGTTTCATTATTTTTTATTTCATTCTCTTCTATTGGAATCTAAATTTCCTTCCTTAATACAATTTTAAGCTTATCTTCCCATTATTTTCCTACTTACTTGGAAAATAAAGTCAGTTTTCTATTTGAAATATATTTTTGAGACAAATATTTCAGGTAATTCAGACTCTCCTCAAACTTGCAATGTAGCTCAAACATTGTGGAACTTCTGATCCATTGCATCAGCTGCCTAAGTGTTTGGGTTACAGGTGTGTACTACCAGGGCTAGTCTGCCATATTTCTTCTTCAGTTAGGACAGGCCATGGTTGTTATTGATTGCTCTCATAGGATTGCATGTTTTATATTTCAAAAGTTTCATTGATTTGCTTTAATTTTTCTGAAGATATTTTATGATATTCCTTTTTATTTCTGCTTTGAAAAATTGATTTTTAAGTAGTATGTTAATGAATTACTACTTATCTGCTCACTTTTCATTTTTAGCTATTTGTACATAAACTCATCTTCTCTTGTTTGATACTGTAATGTGTGATGCATCATAGAAAAATTTCCATATACAAAACAAGTAGTATTTTGTTGTTGTTAGATAAAATGGTGTATTTGTGTGTGATAGGTCCCAGTTCACATATTATTAAAGTCCTCTGTTTCCTTACTTTATTATGTGGTTTATTTTATTATTATTTTAATACAATACTTTTATTGATATTTTGTGTGTTTCATACATCAAATTTCAGTTCAATTTAGACATATCCCTCTTTCCCTTCCCCCCACCCCACCACGGTTCATGCATTCTGCCATACATGTCCTGCATCTTTCTCTCAGTCGTATTAAAATATTTCTCTCCAGAGCTTTATTGTTTGTGGCAGAATTTAACTGTATCAATCCATTTGTGACCCAGTCCTTATGTTGTTCTTGTTCCCTCCCATTTGTATTGCTCCAAAATATGCCTATAAAAACGTCATATATGTAACAGAAATATGCCCTCTGGGAATAAATTGTATGTTAACTCAGATATATGTTTTAGGAATTCACATTTTTTCATTTAATTTTATATTATTCTATAATATGAATATATACATTCCACCCATATGTTAATTACCACATCTGAAAATAAGTTGTAAGTTAGTTCTAGGGCCTGTTAGGAGAGTCATACTGTAACATCACAGTTGCTTACAGAAAGAAAGAACTATAACAATAAATTTGCTCAGCTTGCCTTTCAATTGGGGGATTTGGTGCTAGCATCCACAAATGAGGGAAGCCATTCCCCATTTATTTTTTGGATACTGTTTTACTTCACTTAGCATAATGACTTCATGTTGAATCCATTTACTTGCAAAGTTCATGATTTCATCTTTCCTCACTGCTGCATAGAACTCCATTGTTTAGAGGTACTACTACATTTTTGTTATCCACTTCTCTTTTGAGGGGCATTTGGGTTGGTTTCAGCTCTTCACTATTGTGAAAAGAGCTGCAATAAGCATAGATGTGCATGTATCTTTTCAGTATGATGAGTCTTGTGGGTATATACTCAGGTATGGTATGGCTGGGTCAGGTAGTAGGCCCATTTTGAGTTTTAAGGGTTCTCCACACTGCTTTCCACAGTGGTTGTATGAGTTTACATTCCTACCAGTAGTGGATGAGTGTTCCCTTTTCCCCACAACCTCTCCAGCATTTGGTGTCTTTTGTTTTCTTGATTTTAGCCAGTCTTATTAGAGTGAGATGATATCTTAAAGTGGTTTTAATTTGCATTTCCTTAATTATTAATGATGTTGAACACTTTTTAAAGATGCTTCTCAGCCATCTTAACTTCCTCACTGTTGAAGTCTCTGTTCAGCTCTTTACTCCATATTTTGAGTGAGTCATTTGTTTTCTTTTTTTTTTTTTTTTGAGTAGTTTATGTATTCTGGATGTTAATGCTCTGACAGATTTACCACTGTTGAAGGTTTCCTCCCACTCTGTGTATTTTCTCTTCATGTGCTTGATTGTTTCTTTTGCTGTACAGAAGCTTTTGAGTTTGATGAGGTCCCACTTGTCAACTGTTGACCTTATTTCCTGTGCAGCTGTTGGCTGATTTTGAAACTCTTTGCCTACTACTATGTCTTGTAGATTGCTACCAAATTTTTCTTCTATCACCTTCAGCATTTTGGGTTCAGGTCGGTGATCCACTTGGAGCTCACTTTTGTACAGGGTGAGAGGTACGGGTTTAGATTTGTTCTTCTACAAATGGTGATCCAGTTTTGCCAGCACCATTTGCTAAAGATGCTATCTTTCCTGACATGAGATTTTTTGGAGACTTTATTGAATATGAGGTAGCTCATTAGTATGATATCATGTTTGTATATTTAATTCTGTTCCATTGGTCAATGGGTCTGTTTTTGTGCTAGTACCAGGCTGTCTTTTTGTCTATAGCCCTATAATATAGCTTGAAGTCTGGTAAGGTGATCTGCCCAGTATTGCATTTTTCACTCAGGGTTGCTTTACCTACTAAGGTTCTTTTTTTCCAATATGAATTTAAGGATATTTTTTCAAGTCTGTGAAGAAAATCATGGTGATTTTAATTGGGATTGCATTGAATCTGTATATTAATTTGAGTAGAATGGACATTTTTAGTATATTAATTCTTCCAATCCATGAGCATGGGATGTTTTTCCATCTTTTGTTGTCATCTTTAATCTCCTTCTTCAGGGAATTAAAAATTTTGCTGTAGAGATATTTGGTGTCTTTGGTTATATTTGTTTCCAGGTATTTTATTTTATTTATTTTATTCTATTTCATTTCATTTCATTTTATTTTTTATGCTATTTTGAGTGGGAAGGTCTCCTTATTTTCCCTCTCCAGTTGCTTGTTGTTCATGTAAAGAAAGGCTACTGATTTTTCTAGGTGAATTTTTTATTCTGACACTTTACTGAAACTTTTCATGGTTTTTTGTTTTCTGGTTGAGTTTTTAGCATCCCTTAGGTAAACTATCATATCATCTACAAAAAGGGATAGTTTGACTTTCTCTTTTCCAATTAGTACATCTTTAATTTCCCTTTCTTGTCTTATTGTCCTAGCAAGTGTTTGAAGCTTGAAGAAGAGTGAAGATAGGGAGCAGCCTTGTTGGGGTCCCACCTTTGAGGAGAATGCTTCTAATTTTTCTCCATTTAGGATGATGTTGGCTTGGGTTTGTTGTATATGGCCTTGATTATATTGAGGATCGTTCCTTCAGTCCAATTCTTTCTAGACTTTGAACATGAAGGGATGCTTGACCTTGTCAAAGGCTTTTTCTGCATCAATTGAGATGATTGTGTGATTTTTGTCATTCAGTTCATTTATGTGTTTTATGATATTTATTGATTTAAGTATGTTGCACCACCCCTGCATCTCTGGTGTGAATCCAACTTGATTATTATGTATGATCTTTTTGATGTGGGTCTGTATGTGATTTGTAACTATTTTAATAGTTGAGATTTTTTGCATCTATGTTCATTATGTGATGAGTATATAGCTTTCTTTTTTGGTTGTGTCTTTGACTGGTTTTGGTATTAGAGTGATATTGACTTCAAAGAAACAATTTGGGAGACTTCCTTCTGTATCCTTCTAAATAGTTTGAGTAGTAATTGTTGTAAGACTTCTTTAAATGTTTCATAGAGTTCTGCTGTGAAACCATCTGGACCTTGGCTTTTTTTAGTTGGGTAGTTTGTTATTATGTCTTCAATTTCCTCAAATGTTATGGGTCTGTTTAAACTGTCAAACTATTCTTGGTTAAGTTTTGTTGATTCCTAGGATTTCATATATTCATCCATTTCTCTTAGGTTTTCAAACTTAGACAATCATAATTGTCTGGATCTTTTTTTATCTGTTGTGATGTTTGCCTTTTCATCAGGAATTCTATTGATGTGAAGTTACTCTTTCTTTTGGTTAACTGGGCTAGAGGTCTGTCTATCTTTTTTTATCTGTTCAAAGAACCAGCTTTTGGATTCATTGATTTTTTTTTGTATTTTTTGTTTCTATTTCATTAATTTCTTCTATGATTTTTTTTCTGATTTCTTTCTGTCTGTTGGAGTTAAGGTCCATTTGTTGTTGTCTCTCAAGTGTTCTTAGCTGTAGTGTTAGATCATTTATTTGTTCCCTTTCTGTTTACTTAATGTGGGCACTTAGGGTTATAAATATCCTTTCAGGATTGCTTTTAAATTATCCCACAGGTTTTGTTGTGCTGTATTGTCCTTTTAGTTTAGCTCCTTGAATGCTTTTATTTCATTCTTTATTTCTTCCCTGACCCATTCATTATTCTCGATTGTGTTATTTAGTCTCCATGTGTTCTTGTAGCTAGTTGGTCTTATTCTGTTGTTAAAATTGAGCTTTATTACACTGTGCTCTGATAGATTTCATGAAATAATTTCAGTCTTTTTGTATTTGTTGAGATATCTTTTGTGTCCCAGTATGTGGTTGATTTTGGAAATTGTTCTATGGGGTGCTGAGTAGAAAGTATATTCTCTTGTGTTTGGGTGGAATATTCTGTAGAAGTTTGTGAGGTCCATTTGTTTTATTATATTTTTCAGTTCCAATGTTTCTCTATTTTTTCCAGTTGATCTATCCAATGGGCTCAGCTATGTATTGAAGTCCCCCACTATTATTGTGCTGGGATTAATCTGTGTCTTGAGGATCTACAGAATTCTTTGTATATAGTTTGGTGTCCCCAAGTTTGATTCATAACCAGTGAGGAATCTGAATTCTTCCTGGTGAATTGGTCCTTTGATAAGGATAAAATAGCCCTCTTTGTCTCTTCTGATTGACATTACTCTGAGGTCTGTTTTGTCTGATATTAGAATAGCAAATCCGGGCTGGAGAGATAGCCTAGCAGATAAGAGTGCTGATTGCTCTTGCAGAGCACCCGGGTTTGATCCCCAGCACCCACATGGCTGCAGAGAACTGTCTGTAACTCCAATTCCAGGAGAACTCCAGTTCCAGGGGAATCTGACACCCCATTCTGACATCCGTGGCATTGCACGACATGGGTGCACAAACCTACATGCAGACAGTGCATTCATACAAATAGAAAATAAATAAATAAATAAATAAATAAATAAATAAATAAATAAATATTATAATAGCAACTCCTGCTTGCTTTTTGGTACTATTTGCTTGGAGTATTTTTTCCATCCTTTCACTTTAAGTTGGTGTCTGTCCTTGAGGGTAAGTTGGGATTCTTGTAGAAAGCATATAGAAGGATTCTGTTTCCTAATCCATTCTCCCAGTCTATGTCTTTTGATTGGGGAGTTTAAACCATTGATATTTAAGGATATTATTGAGAGATGTGTGTTGCTTCCTTTCAACTTATTTTTTGTTTGCATTGTTGATCTAGGTTTGTATTTATGCTGTTGGGCTTTTATTAGTTTCTCTCTTTAATTGCTTGGGGATTCTTGCTCCTTTCTTCTGTTCTTTGAATTGCTTCAAGTATTTTATGAAGTGTTGGTTTTTTTGATATGTATTCTTTTTTAATTAATTTTATTTATTTCTGTATTTGTATGAATGTACTGTCTGCATGCAAATTCGTGCACCCATGTCGTGCAATGCCGCAGAGGTCAGAAGAGGTTGTCAAGTTCCCCTGGAACTGGAGTTCTCCTGGAACTGGAGTTCTCCTGGAATTGGAGTCCTAGATGGTTCTCAGCCGCCATGTGGGTGCTGGGTATCAAACCCAGGTCCTCTGTAAGAGCGATTGGCACTCTTAACCACTAGGCAATCTCTCCAGCCCCGATATGTATTCTTTCATTTTGTTTATGTCATGATATTTTTTTTCTTTCTCCTTCTACTGTAGTTGACATTTTTGCTGGGGATAGTAATCTGAATTGGCATCTAATGTCGTTTAGCACTGGGGATACTTTGTTTCATGTTCTTCTGGCTTTCATAGTTTGTAATGAGAAGCCAGCAGTGATTAGATGAGTTTCCCCTTATATGTAATTTTTTGTTTTTCTCTTGTGGCTTTCAGTATTTTGCTTTTGTTTTGAGCATCTAGCATTTTAACCACGATATAGTATGGAGAAATTTTTTTTTCTGGTCTTGTCTATTTGGTGTTCTATGTGCTTCTTCTATTTGCATGGATTTGTCTTTTTTCAGTGTGGGGATATTTTCTTCTATTATCCTGTTGAAGATCTGATTCATATTATTCTTGGGATTATTCTCTTTCCTCTATCCTTACGAAGTGGAGATTGGTCTTTTCATGATGTCATACATTTCCTGTTTGTTCCACTCTTGTGTTTTTTTTTAATTTTTTTCATAATCTTCACTTGAGCATTTTAGTTGTTTTGTGTTATCCTTCAGGTCTGATATTCTATTTTCTGCTTCAACTATTCTGCTTCTAGGTTTTTTGAAATCTTCTATTACTATTGTATCACTATTTCTCCCTCTAGTTCTGCTATTTAGTTTACATATTCAGAAACTTTCATGTTCAAAGGATATATCGTTTTTTTGTCTTTGTGAGACAGGGTCTCCCTGTAGAACCAGCTCTCTTGGAACTCCCTATATAGACCACACTAGCCTTGAACTCACAAATATCCACCTGCCTCTTCCCTCTGAGTGCTGGAATTAAAGGTCTAGACCAATAGGCCTGGCAATTCGAAGCATATTTATAAGCATTATATCTTCATTGTTCTTTAATCATTTTATCATGTGTAATCTTCCCTTGGTTTCTTTCTCAGTATGTTTGTTATTGGAAAACAGGAACTCTATGGTTTTGTGTGTTAATTTTATCTTCAACTAATTTGCTGAATCTGTTTATCAGGTCTAGGAATTTTCTGCTGGAGTACTCAGGGTCTCTCAGATATTAGTTTCTTCCATGTTTGTGTGAAACATCATTGTCAACAAAAAAAAAATATTTGAGGAAGATATTTTTTTCAGCATTCAGTGCCACAGGCCTAAATCTCCATAATAGCAAGGGAAGGCATAGTAATAGTGATAGGAAACTGAGAGATCACTTTACATCTGCACACTGAAAGCAGAGCATAACCTTGAAGTGAAATGTTGATATGATCGCTCAAAGCTGGTTCCTGGTGATATGATTCCTCCAGTAAATCTGCACTTTCTAATTTTCATAGTCTCCCCAAACAGAACCACCAACTGGTTACCAAAAGTATTCAAATTCATGAGCCTATGGGGGATATTTTTCATTCAACTCATTATAACCCCTAACCCTCAGAGGTCCATGACAATTTTATGACAAAAATTTTATTTAGCTCAACTTCAAAAGCCCCCATATATGAACCTAGAATTATAGGTCAGTGGTTAAGAGCATTAGTTGCCTCTTCATTAGCATATACCTTGCAAGCAACATAAAATTTCCTACTATTCTGCTTCTCTTCAAACAGTACATTTTGTATTTATTTCTCCCCTATTTGCTCTTTTACATTATAGACTGCAGAAAACATATCATTAATTCGATGCTATGGATTCAATGTTATGTTCTCTTAACATTTTCTCCAGCAAAGAAATTACTCTATTACTTTTAGTTTAGGGTCATGAGAAATCCCAGGTCATGAAGAGAGAATACCCAGATTCTCTGTCAAAATATGGGCTGAATATGTTCTAGAACAGACTCTTTGTTACCCTCCAAAACATCATGAGTGTGGCCTTTATTTTCTTTATTACCTTTTGTGCTAGTATATTCCAGTTTCTTTCAGACATTAAGGTCTGCTTACAGCATTCAACCACTTTTCTAGACCAACCTTCCAAAATTTTCTACATTCCTCCTAAACACAATATGGTCAGGTTCTTGAAAGTAATGACTCCATTTTCTTGTATTAACTTCTATATTAGTTGTTTTCTTGTTGCTCTGATAAATTACCATATTAAAAATTGAGGAATTTTTTGGTTATATTTTCAGAGTGATTGAGGCTGTTAATAGCAGGAGCATGCATAACAGCAAGAGTGGGAAGCAGACAGTTCATATTCTATCCAGACAGGAAGCAAAGACAGAGAAGATCAAGTGGGGTTTCTCTGTAAAATCTCAATGCCAGTCCCTAGTGATGTACTTTCCAGAGCAATGTCATACCTACAAAATGTTCTATAATTTTAACAAACACCATCATCAACTGGTAACAAGTTTTTATTTTTAAATATTTTTATTTATGTTTTATGTGTATGAATGTACTGTCTGCATGTAGGTTGGTGCACCCATGTTGAGCAATGCTGCAGAGGTCAGAAGAGAGTGTCAGATTCCCCTGGAACTGGAGTTAAAGATGGTTCTTAGCTGCCACGTGGGTGCAGGGGATCGAATCCTGGTCCTCTGCAAGAGCATTTGGCGCTCTTAACCACTCTCCAGTCCCCCAATTGGCACTTTTAACCACTGAGCCATCTCTCCAGCCCCATGGGTAAAAAGTCTTTAAATACCTGAGCCCACTGGGAAAATTTCTCATTCAAACATCTACAAATTCTATCATATCAAATGATAATTTAAACAATATTGCTTACTAAAATACTATTCTGTATGTTTGTCTGATGGGATTAAAAAAGTACAGGTAAAAGAAAACTATTAAACAAAAAGAAGAACGCATAATTATTTCAGTTCACTCTTTGGAATTTTGAAGCTTTAAGATATAAATCTTTCTTCAATAGATGAACACCTCATTAAATTGAAATACATTATAATTTTTGGTGAATTTGAAGGGATAGGAGGAGGTAAGTGCTATTTTCCACCTTGCAAAATAAAACCCCCTCCCTAGCTTGGCCGATAACAACTCATCCCTAGGTTAGCAAATAACAGGAAACCAAGGTTGGTTGCAGTTCCAGTAAGATTCACCCTGAGGGCAGTCCCCCAGGGCTCCTGTAGACTAATATGCTAGGTATTTCCCCATTTCCAAAACAGCTAATCTGTGTAAAGGTCACTCCTAGTGACCAATGGAAGAATGACCCGTTGCTGTTGCTGTAACCTGCCCTGCTCTAAATGTATAAAACCTGAATACTGGGATTGTTTGGGGTTCGCCTCCCCCCCTCTGTACAGGTGAACCCTGGCACACTGGCAGATTAAACCTCTTGCTTTTGCATCGAGATTTGTCTCTGTGTCTCTCACTTGGGGGTCTCTTGAGAGTAAGGTTCGTTTTAGGTCTCACATCTGGGGGCTCGTCCGGGATTGAACTCCCCCCCCCCCCTCCCCCGTGGGGACGCCTAGACAGACTTTGGAGGACTAAGACAGGGCCCCAGCAGGTATCGTGGTTGTGTCTGTCTTGTTTGTCCTGTCTGTCTTGTCTGGCATTTGTTTCTGTTCTGACTTTCGGTGCTCACGAGAGATCTGGGAGGTTTTGACTCTGTCTGTGAGGAATCTGGAGAACGCTCCATTTCTGGGCTGGAAGGACGAGACGACTCTCTTGTTATCTGGACTTGAGCCAGGATTTTCTCGGCCAAGCCACCTGGGGATGGAGTCCGGGAGGGTCCAGGTTGGTGTCTGGTACCAGAGTGAATAGGCTCCTACCTATTGAATCTTTGTCTTGTATCTTCTGTTCATGGCAGGGACAGCTGATATCTGTGTTAATTGTGTTAGTTTCTGTGGACTTGGATTGGTGATCTTTTTGGACATGAGACAATCTACTTCTTCTAGTCCCTTACTCCCCTCTCTCCTGTGCAGGCAAGCATGCACACAAAGGGCTCATGGTGCGAGCTCCAAGCAGCTAGAGCTTCTACTGCTCCACTCCCCTAAAAATGCAAGATCAATCATAGTAAGATGCCAGGCAGCTGGCCCTCCTTAGCAGGACTGTAAGTTAAGGTGGAACAGGCATTTAATGAAATCAACCCAGCATTTGGGGGCTTTGAGTACAAAAGTGTTTTAATGAAGCTAAGTAAAAAATGTCTTAAACCCTCAATGATTGTGTGTAAATGTGACAGTGAAGAATTAATGGCTCCACAGCCCTGCACAGCCAAAGTTCTCAGAAAACTGAGAACTTTCTGTGCTTTGACATCAAGTTATTCTATGAGATTTTAAAAAGAAAAAGGGAATCTCTCATTATATTAAGTCATATGCCTGTTCAAGCTGTCTATGTGTTATCTGTTCTCCCATGTGTCTGAAATTCATGTCATGTGTGTTCTTCTGTGTTGGTTTCTGTTAAAAGTGGCCACTTCAAAGTTCTTTTATTCTGTATTGTGCACATAAATTAAGTTTACTTTTGGCATGCCTCTTAAACTTTTTCAAAGGCCTGATTTAAACCCGGATTCCCAACTTCATACAAAAAATTCTAAACTGGTTATTTAAAGGTTTTATTTGTTATCTGTTAAGACTGGATTTGATCTCCAAATTAAACTGTTTTAAAGTTGCAGGTATTATAACTTCAGTTTCCTTTCACCTTGTTTTTCTAGACTTCTGAAGACCTGATTTTTAACCGTTATGGTTAAAACAAATGTCTCTTTTCTTTTCTTCTACTTAGCCAGGCTTCTGACAGCTGTGCTGCCATAAACAGTAGCACACGGCTTCCCCTGGATACCTGTGAATTTAAATTTCTTTTCTCCAGTGAAACAGCCTAAAATGTTTTTTTGGTATTGTTCATTGCTGAATTGTCTTAGTTTTGTACTGCCTTGGTAGGACTGAATGTTTCCTGACACCTTATTCTTTAGCTTCTTCCTTGGTGAAACTCTTTAATTATTGTATTGTGACTTTATTTATGGCTAGCCTTCAGTATAAACTGGATATATAATTCTGTTTTTCATCACTTCTTAAAATATTCCAATAAGCTTAAGTTTTAAACCTTATGTATGAGTATGGGCATGAAGTACTGTTCACTTTTCAGAATTCTATAATGCAATTATGGCATATACAAGAAATTCTGTTCCACCTACCAGGTACTATATACCTATTTACAGCCTCAAGTGAAACAGACATATATAGAGTTACCCATACATATTAAAATTGTTTTATATATCTGTTATACTTTGCACATGTTACTTTTAATATTTTTAATATTTTTAAGAGAAATTAGGTTTTACTTCTGGTGACCATATGGGCAGTCCGAATGTAACCAATTTGGGTGAGCTCTAAGTATTATCTGTCTGCTGCTGGTATTTGACAATACCCCTCCCCAATTCCTTTTCCTTTTCAAAGCTATAATTCAAAATCTGGGAACAAGTGATATGGCCTTCGTTTGAGAAAGTACTGGTTTTAACCTCTTTATTGTCTTGGGTTTGTTTCATGGGCTATGTTGTTAGAAACTTTTGCCTTGCATGGTTTAAATCATTGTACTTTGAGTACCTAAATGACCTTCATAGACCTTAAAGAACAAATTGTAGAAGACTTACTGCATAGGTTTAATGCCAACTTGACACAACTGAGCTATGAAACCTCAATAATTGCCTTCATTGGCCTGGCCTGAGCCCATTGTGGACAAGGCCATCCTTGGCCAGATATTTCTATAGTATACACAATAGGTTAAACATAAGCCAGCAACACAAGCCAGTAAGCAGCATCCTTTCTTAGTCTTTGCTTCAGTTACTACCTTTAGGCTCCTGTCATGAGCTTTCACTATTGGTCAGAATGTTTTGCAACAGAAATTAAGAATTTATAAAGAATATTTAAGTCAATGTTCAAGCTTTATTGATGTGTTATATAGGAAAGCATTCAACTGACCCTCTTGGAGGTTTAACAACCATATTTAAAGCTCCAATCTGATTTGGCAAGAGGGGTTTAAAGGGACAAACTTTTTGCCCTTACCCTCTAAGGTTGACTTAAATCCTAGGGTTCTGCATGAGCACCTCTCTACATGTCCTATGGCAGTGAGTCACCAGTCATCCTGAGCCAGGGAGGTCTTGGAGATTCACTTTAGAGGACTTCTTCTGGCTAGTGTCCAATCAAAGGAGAAAAGTCGGTATAGAAGAGAAGCTCCCTCATGCTTCAAAGGGAAGCTCTGGTCAAGCAAGAACTGACTTTGTCCTTGTGTAGATGGAACTGGTAAAAAGAACCAGGCACAAGGCCTGAATGGCCCTAAAGGACCAGAATCCCAACTGACCTTAACACCAAAACTAATTTAATTTATCTGAGCTAACTGTGTGGTTTTAAACACCCCGACAGGAAACTATGATCAAGGAAATACCATACAGATAGGTGAAAAATCTACTGTGCCATGCTAAAAATAACTCAGAAACAAGTCATGGTTAAGCTGGCTCTGAGTATTCTGGAGCACTGAGTATTAAAAATACTTTTTTCCAAATTCCTCAGAATAGAGTACAGGTCCTCTCTTCCCCTGGAAATTCTAGACAGGGACCCTCCCAATCACTAATGTATCCATTAAGCCTCCTGTTGGTACTGTGAAGTCCCTGCACTGGTGCACTCATATAAGACTTAACCATCTTGTCTTTTCAGTTACAGAAAAACTATACACTAACTCCTGGCCACTATTGATCTGGACCAAAATATCTGGCAACTAGAATGACCCAGATGGGAGACCAGATTCTAACCCTCCAGCCTGACATCTGTTCCCTCAAGACTTCGTCTCTCCTCATCTCTGAAGCGGATACAGAAAAGAGAGAACAGCATCCCATTCCCTTGTAATCAAAAGACTAGTATGTTAGGTCTGAGTTTCCCAGAATTCCAAGGGACACACAGGTGTCCACTTCTTCTAGAGGCTGTCAGTCTTATGAGAGTTTCCTATTACCTGAGGTTCAACCAAAGCCCTATAAAGGAAAGGGTTAATCATGCAGGAGCAACTCTCTAGTTTAAGCAGGTGTGGTTCCCATAGTTACTCCCTCCCACCTTGAGTTATTAGTTCCCAGAGATACCTGAGGCCAGGATGAACTCTCCCAGCCCTGTAGGAGTGCTTCTCACCCCCTAAGGAGCCCATTACTCTCTAAGGGGTTTCATGCTGCTAAACACAACCATTGATTATGCCAAACAGGAGATGGCTCAAACCAGCTCCCCTCTTGTGGTTAAACACTATAGATAAGAACAGAGAGAGTCTATAACTGGTGGACTGATCCAATTCAAGACTGCCTGGTCCACAAACACCAAGACACCACCAATCAGAGAAAGGACCACTGTGGAAATCCCCTAACTGGGAATAAAATTGGGATAGGATTGGTCCTCCAGGCCCCGCTGCCCTCCAGTCCCATAGGAGTGTGCTCAGCCCTACGTGTAGATCTGTCTCTGTCACAGTCTCTGTGTTGTATTCTGTACTTTTTCCTTGATGTCTCCTGGCTCACCACCCTAGTCTCCACTCTGTTGGGACCATTACTCATTCTCTTGCTCATTCTGACTTTTGGACCCTGTATCCTAAACTGCCTGATTACATTTGTCAAGGATCTTATCAACACAGTCCAGATTATGCACTTAAGGCAAAAACACTCCCCTTTAAGGACTGACTCAAAGCAGGAATTAAATTTAACTGAGATATAATCCACTGCTCCAGGATTGGAGCAGTTTCAAGAAAAAGGGGGAAATGAAGAGACAGGAAGAGGTCAGTGGTATTTTCTCCCTTGCAAAATAACAACCCCCCCCCCAGCTTGGCCAATAACAACCCCTCCCTAGGTTAGCAAATAACAGGAAACCGCTGTTGGTTGCAGTTCCAGTAAGAGTCAACCCGAGGGCCTGGCCCCCAGGGCTCCTGCAGACCAGTATGCTAGGCATTTCCCCATTTCCAAAACAGCCAATCTGTGTAAAGGTCACTCTGAATGACCAATGGAGGAATGACCCATTGCTGTTGCTGTAACCTGCCCTGCTCTAAATGTATAAAACCTGAATACTGGGATTGTTTGGGGTTCGCCTCCCCCCCCCTGTACAGGGGAACCCTGGCACACACATGTCAAAAAAAACCAACACTTCAGAAAATACTGGAAGCAATTCAAAGAGCAGAAGAAAGGAGCAACTATTCTCTAGCAACCCAAAAGAGAAATTAACAAAAGAATACCAAGTAAATAAATACCTAGACCAAGAATGCAAACGAAAAATAAGTTGAAAGGAAACAACACACATCTCTCAATAATAACCTTGAATATCAATGGCCTAAACTCCCCAAACAAAAAGACATAGACTCAGAGAATGGATTAGGAAACAGAATCCATCTATATGCTGCCTACAAGAAACTCATCTCACACTCAAGTACAGACACCAATTTAGACTGAAAGGATGGAAAAAAAAAATTCCAAGCAAATGGTACCAAAAAGCAAGCAGGAGTTGCCATTCTAATATCAGAAAAAGAGGCCTCAGAGTAAAATTAATCAGAAAAGACAAAGAGGGCCATTATATTCTTATTAACAGAAAAATTAAGGAGGAAGATTTCATAATCTTAAATATTTATGCGGCAAACTTTGTTGCACTGAACTTCATAAACACAATCCTTCAGGACACCGAGACACAGATTAATCCCAGTACCCTAATAGTGTGGGACTTCAATACCCAGTGAGTGCCTTGGGTAGGTCAACTGGACAAAAAAGAAACAGAAAGACATCAGAATTGAACAATACAATACACCAAATGGACCTCACAAATATCTACAGAATATTCCACCCAAACACCAGAGAATATACTTTCTACTTAGTGCCCCATGGAACATACTCTAAAATTGACCACATAACGGTGCATGAAAAAATCTCAACAAATACAAAAGGACTGAGAATATTTAATGGATTTTATCAGACCACAGTGCAATAAAGCTCAATCTTAACACCAGGATAAGCCCTACTAACTATAAGAACATATGGAGACTAAACAACACAATCCTGAATAATGAGTGGGTCAGGGAGTAAATAAAGAATGAAATAAAAGCATTCCTGGAACTAAATGAAAATGACAATACAACACAACAAAACCTGTGGGATACATTAAAATCAGTCCTAAGGGGGAAATTTATAGCCCTAAGTGCCCACAAAAAAGCAAAAACAAAAACAAAATAAAACAAAACAAAAAACAACAACAACGACAAAACAGAAAGAGAAAAAATAAATGATCTAATACTACAGCTAAAAACACTTGAGAGACAGCAACAAGTCAACCCTTAACCCAACAGACAGGAAGAAATAACAAAAATCAGAGCAGAAATCAACGAAATTAAAACAAAACTGCAAAAAATCAATGAATCCAAAAGCTGGTTCTTTGAAAACATAAACAAAATAGACAGACCTCCAGCCCAGTTAACCAAAAGAAAGAAAGATCAACTCCAAATCAATAGCATTCATGATGAAAGGAGAAACTTCACAACAGATAAAGAAAAGATCCAGACAATCATATGGGAATACTAAAAATCCTATACTCTACTAAATTTGAAAACTTAAGAGAAATGGATGAATATCTGAAACCCTTGGATTCACCAAATCTTAACCAAGAAGAGCTTGACAGCTTAAACAAATCCATACTTGAGGAAATCGAAGGTGTAATAAAAAGGCTCCCAACAAAAAAGAGCACAGGCCCAGATGGTTTCACAGCAGAATTCCATAAAACATTTATAGAGGTCTTACCACCATTACTACTCAAACTTTTCAGAAGGATACAAAGGGAAATATTCCAAATTCCTTTTATGAAACCTGCATCACTCTAATACCAAAACCAGGCAAAGACACAAACAGGAAAATATAGAGCCATATTATTAATGCACACAGATGCAAAAATTCTCAACAAAATACTTGCAAATCGCATACAGACTCACATAAAAAAAGATCACCCATCATCACCAAGTTGGATTCATACCAGAGATGCAGGGATGGTTCAACATATATAAATCAATAAATATCATAAAACACAAATTTAGTGAAATAGAAAAAAACACATGAAAGACAAAAATCTCAACGGATGCAGACAAATCTTTTGGGGACAAAATCCAGCATCCCTTCATGCTCAAAGTCATAGAGGGAATTGGACTGGAGGCATCATTCCTCAATGTAATCAAAGCCATATACAAAAAAACCCATAGCCACCATCATCCTAAAGGGAGAAAAGTTGGTAGCATTCCTCTTAAAGGCAGAAACACGGCAAGGCTGTCCACTATCACCACTCCTCTTCAATATAGTGCTTGAAACGCTTACTAGGGCAATAAGGCGAGAAAGCAAAATTGAGTAGTAATTGGAAAAGAGGAAGTAAAACTATCCCTTTTTACAGATGATATGATAGTTTCTAAGGGATGCTATGAACTCCACCAGAAAATTCCTATAAATGAATACAAGTTTCATTTAAGTGGAGGGATACAAAATAAACCTAGAAAAATCAGTAGCCTTTTTTTACACCAACAATAAGCAACTCGCGGAATATAAGGAGACCTTCCCAATCACAATAACCTCAAAAATTTAAAATACCTGGGAATAAACCTAACCAAAGACACCAAAGACCTCTACAGCAAAATATTTAAAACCCTGAAGGAGACTAAAAATGACATCAAAAGATGGAAAGACTTCCCATGCTCATTGATTAGAAAAATTAATATAGTAAAAATGTCCAGTCTGGGCTGGAGCAATGGCCTAGCGGTTAAGAGCGCCAACCGCTCTTGCAGAGGACCCGGGTTCGATCCCCAGCACCCACATGGCGGCCGAGAGCTGTCTGAAACTCCAATTCCAGGAGAACTCCAGTTCCAGGGGAGTCCGACGCCCTCTTCTGACCTCCGCGGCATTGCACGTCACGGGTGCACAGACTTGCATGCACACAATACATTCATACACGTACGGAAATAAAAAATAAAAAAAAAATTAAAAAAATAAATGTCCATTCTACCCATATTAATTTACAGATTCAATGCAATCCCAATCAAAATCCCCATGAGCTTTTTCACAGACTGGGATAAAGAAAATCCTTAAATTCATATGGAAAAACATAAAACCCTGAATAGCTAAAGCAACTCTAAGTGAAAAGTCTAATGGGGAGGGTTACTTTACCAGACTTCAAGCTATATTACAGGGCTATAGTCATAAAGCCAGCCTGGTACTGGCAAAAAAAAACAGACCCGTTGACCAATGGAACAAAATTGAAGATCCAAACTGGGGCTCATATAACTTCAGCCACCTCATATTTGAGAAAGGGTCCAAAAACTCTCAGTGGAGGAAAGATAACACCTTCAGCAAATGGTGTTAGCAAAACTGGATCACTATTTGTAGAATATCAAAATTAAACCCCTTCCTCTCACCCTGTACAAAAATCAACTCCACGTGGATCCAAGACCTCAACATGAAACCCAAATCCTTGAAGGTGATAGAAGAAAAATTTGGCAGCAACCTATAAGACATAAGTGTAGGAAAAGACTTTCTAAAGCAAACAGCAGCTGCACAGGAAATAAGGACAACTGCTGACAAGTGGGAACTCATCAAACTCAAAAGCTTTTGAACACCTAAAGAAACAATGAAGGTAGTGAAGAGAAAACCCACAGAGTGGGAGGAAACCGTCACCACTGGTACATCTGACAGAGCATTAAAATCCAGAATATATAAAATACTTAAAAAACAAAGACATAAGAAAACAAATGACCTACTCAAAAGATGAAGCAAAGAGCTGAAAAGAGACTTCACCAGTAAAGAGGTAAAGATGGCTGAGAAACAACTTAAAAAGTGTTCAACATCATTAATAATTAAGGAAATACAAATTAAAACCACACTAATGTATCATCTCATTCCAACAAGGCTGGCCAAGATCAGGAAAACAAAAGACACCCAATACTGGAGAGGTTGTGGGACAAGAGGAACACTCATCCACTTCTGGTGGGAATGTAAACTGGTACAATCACTGTGGAAAGCAGCGTGGAGAGCCCTTAAAAGACTCAAAATGAGCCTACCACCTGACTCAGCTATACCACTCCTGGATATATATACATAAGATACATCCTACTGCAAATATACATGCACAGGCATGTTTATTGCAGCTTTCTGAATAGCAAAGAGCTGGAACCAAACCAAATGCCCCTCAACTGAGGACTAGATAACAAAAATGTTGTACATCTACACAATGGAGTTCTAGGCAGTGGTAAAGAAAGATGACATCATGAGCTTTGCAGGTAAATGGAGGGAGCTCGAAGCCAATATGCTAAGTGAAGTAACACAGTCCAGGTGGGAAAAACGGCAAATGATTTCCCTCATTTGTGGATGCCAACACCAAATCCCCAGTTGGCAGGCAAACTGAGCAACTTTATTATTATATTTCAGTATATCTGAAAGCAACTGTGCTATTATAATGCGAATCTCTTAATGGGCTCTAGAATTGACCTAGTACTTGTATTCACACCTTGTAATTATCATATATGTGTGGAAAATATATATTCATATTCTGAAAATAAAAACGAATGTAAAGTTATACTGCTTTTTCCCCACATGCATCTTTACTGTCAAAATGTGAATCCCTAAATGTGCTTTGAAATTAACTTATAGTTTATTTTCAGACTTTGTAATTTTGATTTATTTGTGGGATGCATATATGCAGATTTTGGAATAATATAAAATTAATGGGAACAAAAATAAAAGAGAGAAAAACCTATTCAAAGAACTGACCAAACAGTAAACTTCTGCATCAAAAAGGTTATCAAAGACTGAGAAAAAGATTCAAGACAGGACTTAAACTGTCTGACAGAATCCATGAGCTCTGGTGGGGGGCGGAGGGTTCGAGGGTTGGGCCGTGGATGGGGGAATGAGCCTAAATTTGATTGAGAAATATTGTATGAAATGCACTCAATAAAAATTAACTTAAAGAAAATTAAGAGGTAGAAATGATGAAAACATGGACAGTTTGTCCCTTTAAAATGCCAGGATATACATTGTAGAGGGAAAAAAATATAATGAGCATTAAAAATTAAATTAGGGGAGCTGGAGAGATGGCCTAGTGGTTAAGAGCTCTGATTGCTCTTGCAGAGGTCCCAGGTTCGATCCCCAGCACCCACATGGCGGTTGAGAACCGTCGTTACCTCCAGTTCCAGGGGAATCTGACACCCTCTTCTGACCTCCACAGCCTTGCATGACACTGGTGCACAAACCTACATGCAGACAGTACATTCCTACACTTAAAAAAATAAAATTAAAAAAATAAAAAAATTAAATTAGAAAAAGACCCATTGTTATTGTTAGCTAATTCACCATACTGTAAATGTAGAACATGAGCTAGTCTTCCAATCTCATTTTCCTTAGAGTGTTATTAATGGGGAAGAATGTGATTGCCTGCCTAGATATGTTGATAGGAAGAGGAAATTTAAAGTTCTTTTCTCCCTTCGAAGGCTCAGATACCATTACTATAACTCTATCAGGTTGCTAAGCTATGCTTAATAAATCCTGCTGCATTGTTAAAACTGATTTAGTCTTATGTTAGAATTCTATCCTATTAAATATTTCTTTTCAGAAAAAAAGAAAAAAATGATCTTAAATTTTTAATCCTCTTGGCTCCACCTCCGAAGTCTTAGAAATATAAATGTATGTCAATGCCAACGCATCTGGTTTCTGTGGTGCTTTGCATATAACCCAGCAGCTTATGGACACTCAGCAATCACTCTGTCAACTGAGCTACATCCCCAGCCTTAAAGTACGTATTCCCTTTGGTGTTAGTGCCCCTTCTTTAGATTTATACTTTGCTTTATTGTCTAGGGCATTTAATTTCATTTTAACATTCTTTTCCATATTATTCACCCCATAGTGACAAACTTAATGAGTTAATTTTGCAACATGTCATTCTATAAGTGCTTGAAAAATGAATAACAATATTACAATGTTATATCAGCATAGTTTTAATTTTTATAAATTGTATTGATTGGGAATTTCATCATTACTCTTTTCGCCCCAAATCACACTATGCCTTTAATTCTTTCATAGTATAATATATCTTCTTGTACTCACTGCAGCACAAAGGAAGAGAAAGATATTCACTGCTAAAGTAATCAACATTTTTTTTCTGAATTACTTAATGCTGGTGTGTGAGAAAGGATACCCCAGAGAGTAGAGACAATGGATTAGAAATGATCAGGCAACATGTCTTATAGGTAGCTGAAACTTGCAATGTGTACCTGTGTGGCACATAGAGAAGCTACATGGAATCTCTGTCAGGTACCAAAGAATGGGGAACAAACAGCTTAAAATCCCAAGGCTTTGAGGTAAGGCTATGTCCTCTTTTTACTAGAAGCTATTCTCCATTTATAAATCAGTTCCAGCCATAATATTCCCAGAAGAAATTGTGCACCTGATCTTGGGGCTCTCAAGGGACTACACAGTTGTACATTACTATTTATGAACTAGTTGTTGTCTGATCCATAAAATCGGATGTGTGTAGAAGCTTTCTACTTGTAAATGAACTGGTATATATAAAACAAAGCATGAGCAGGTCTAAGATACAGACATAAGTAAATAACTAAAGCATTTCAGACCTTCTTGGTATCTCTGTATATTTTTTGTTGTTTTAAACTGTTAACAAAAGAGGTTCCTATGACTAATTATGGAAAGAGGTAAACTGGTGCACTGGTTTTAGATTTGCACTTTCAGGATATGCGATTCCAATGAGATATATACATTCATTAGTGTCCAAACAATTGACATTCACACAGCTGGAAGGGGAATTTCATATATGGTAAGGACTTCAAGTGATTCACCAATGCCAACAGTGCTTTGAAAGAGACAGCCTGAGTATGGATTCATGATTCATGTGTAGAAAGGTACACGTTAGCTAACTGGATGTAAAAAGTGAGGTTTAAATGTTGGTGATAAAAATCGAGGTATAGGCCTCTGATGGTACCTCTCAAAATGGACATAGGATATGAGGATACTTATTTCCAACATAAAATATATGCTGTTTATAAAAATGATGACAATATATTGACATTTATTGTGGAGAAGTAAATAAAATGACACTGAGTATTATTCAGACTGCCTCTGTACTACATTGACTAATCCACTGTGGAAGTAAAATTTGGGGCCATAAGACTTTTATCTAATGTTATAGGCAAAATTTAATCTTATGTTTTGAGATCATGTGACACTATCATAGATTGCTTATAGTATAAAACAACCTTACTAAACCTAGGTTTTCTTTTGTAACATAACCATATAGCTTTAAATGATCCTGACCCTTTTCCTTGTCCTGGACCCCCAAAGAACTTATGATTATGTGTGTATGTTGTATATATTAAGTGCAATTATCAGTGGATAGTCCCTGGAAGCAACAAGATAATTATACTGTTTGTTTTGAAAACAACAGGTGGGATTAGATAATGTCTGTGCTTGTGTGTGTGTGTGTTACTCTAGGATAGTAGGATGTCAGAAAGGACAACCCCTTCTTTGATAAAATAAGCGACTACATTTATTCCACCAATTTATGCTGGATTTGTGGTTTCAATAAGAAGAAAGGTAGACCTTTGTTCAATAACACAGTTCTGGAAGAAATTTGAAAGCAATGGTTCACAGAATAGGACAGGTCTTGACTCTTGTTGAAAATGGGTGGTATGTGTCAGTCTGTGATCATTCTGGCATCACCATAAGCATCATTTCATATCACCAAACTCAATAGTATGGTGAATCTGGGGCTAGATATTTTCATTAATGTGAGGTTTTTTTCTATAATCTGATTATAAATTGACTGGCTAATAATACATTTTGATTTACATGTCCAAATGTCTCTTGTGTTGCTCTGGCATAAATAGTTCAACAATGCCACATCCTTCTATCCAACTGCCTAAACTTTAGTAACATCCTGGAAGAGTTTGCTAAAGTATCAGTTACAATGTCAGCTGGTGGAAATCCACTTGGGATATTAAAATATACTCATACATGTTGACTTTCATTCCTTAAATAGTTGGCCAAATATAATAACTTCTTTTCTGTACAGTAAATGTCTGATAGTGGGAGTCAAGTGATGAAAGTAGCATTGTGCCTATAATTATGAAAACTATGAATTTATTGCTTGGGTAAATGCAAAAATCCTCTCATTGTGGTCTAAAAAGTAGTTTTTTTCTTGCTTTAATTATATGTTCCTTTAATATAATTTAGGTATTAGATCTCAAGATACTTTGAAGCTAAATTAGTCACTGTCAGAAATTTGGTTTGGATTGGAAAGCCCCCAGGAACACTGTGACTTACTGATTCTCAAACCACGTTAATGACAAAAAAAATTAACATTAACAGAATGTGGTGCTTTCATCCTTGACAACTTGATGTAATTATACATGTTGGTATATGTTAGTATAATTATTTCAGGAAAGTTTTTTTTTCTGTTATGATGTAAACTGAGACCTCAAGTGGTTTATATTCATAATGTTAAATCTAAAGGGAGAGGAGATGGTAATTATACTGCCAAGAATAATTAATTCTGGATATCAAGGGAGAATCTAGATTGTTGCAACTTAGCAAAAACAAACAAAACTCTATCTAGAACACAGGGAATTTAGGGGCAATTTATTTTATTTTTTTAATTAATTAATTAATTTATTTATTTATATTTAACAAATCTATTCCCGTGTTCCCACCCATTCCCCCACCCCACCAGAGCTCATGCATTCTGCCAAACATTCTTTTCATCTCTTAGTCTTTCTCAATATTTTCCATGGGGAAGTTGACTGTTTTGAGCAGAAGTTCACTGTTTCAGTCAGTTCTTTGATGCAGTCTTNGGCAGGCCTCAATCTCACAAAGATTTGCATGTGTCTGCCTCCCAAGTGCTGTATCTAAAGGCATGCCCCACCACGCCCAGGTTACATTCCTTTATTTACTTTGTGTGTATGTGTGTGTGTGTGTGTGTGTGTGTGTGTGTGTGCCGTGGTGCACATGTGGAGGTCAGAGGACAACTTCTAGAAGTTGATTTGGTTCTTCCTCCCACCATGAAGTTCTAGGAATTGCGCTCAGGTGGTCAGGCTGGTGGCAAGTGCCTTTCCCCACTGAGGCATCTCCCTGGCCCCAAAATTTACTTCTGAAAATATACCTTTGAGTATGTTTTGTCATAAGAAAAATTTGCATACCATTACTGCTAGCTAATTCCAGAATTGGAGCACAAATAAGTTGTACCTACACACACACACAGGAACTCACATGCAAAGCCCCCTATGCATGATCTCTGCATATTTCACTTCATTCTTTTTCTGTTTCTCAGATCCAGTCATCTTAGTCGTCTTTATCTTCAAGTTCGATAATTTTTCTTTGCTCCCATAGCTCACGCCTACCCTTGTTAATAGAGTCAACAGTGGGTTTCGTGTGCTCTACTTTCCAATTCAGAACCCCAACTTGCTTCCTCATGGGTCATCTTTATTTGTTGCAGCACTGTCATCATTTCTCACTGTAGATGCTCAGAGAAGGTTCTATTTAGTTCTATGAGTATGCCTACCATGTGTAATTCAGTCTTGTTTAACAGCCTTGACAACTGCAGTTCTTGGAGAACAGACAGACTGAATACACTGTTTCCTCATTTGTACTGTACTGTTTCTCATTTTTCCCTTTGGAAAGGCAATATTATTTTTTATTTTTTATTTTATTTTATTTATTTCTGTATGTGTATCAATGTACTGTCTGCATGCAGGTCTGTGCACCCGTGTTGTGCAGTGCCGTGGAGGTCAGAAGAGGGTGTCGGATTCCCCTGGAACTGGAGTTCTCCTGGAATTGGAGTTTCAGATGGTTCTCGGCCGCCATGTGGGCACTGGGGATCAAACCCGGGTCCTCTGCAAGAGCGGTCAGTGCTATTAACCAATAGGCCATCTCTCCAGCCCCGGAAAGGGAATATTTTAAATGCTGTAATGTGGCAAGTCTTGAAATTAGACTGTTGAATAGTACAACGCTGTGAAATGGCTGTGCAGGAAGAGGGGCGGGACTCAGAGCTGTGCCGGCTCAGAGGATCCCAGGTATGAGTGTCAGCAAGGCCTTCTGGGTCTTGCCCTAGAAAGAAACGGAGAGGATGACAGAGGACTGGATGAAGTTTAGGGAAAGAGCCATCTAGATACAATATCGTACGGTAATAGTCTTGATTGAAGTCTTCCCCCATGTGGAGTTATGTCTACCATTCTTCCTCACAGCTGTCCCGCCTTCCAGATCACGTTAAGAACTTTGTGAATTCTGTGGAATTTGCTACAAGCGAGGTGTGCTTCCCCCCAAGACTAGGTTGAAACTCAAGCCCCAGTGTGAGCGGCTTTAGGAGGCGGAGCTTTGGGGGTTCATTAGTATAAAACAGTGGGGCCAGTTGTAGCAATCTCCCTGGAACTAAAACCTTCCCTCTTGGAAGGAAGCTGAGCAACAGGATGTTTTGAGGGGAGGTGAAACAGTCCATCCTTCAAGGAAGTAAATACCCAATAGCTTCAGGAAGTCCCTGAAACTTACCAGGTTCACTAGGCCTCGCCCCTCCCCAGGCATATACCAGATCTAAGTACTGCTGAGATACACTCTCAGGCCAGTGGAGCCAGCTGGGCAAAGCAGAGACCTGCTGAGCTTCCTGGAAGAGGCTCAGACCCGCTGAGCTAACTTGAAAAGACACTCTCCAGCTGTGAGCGCCTTCCCAGTTTCCTGCTTTCCTGAGCTGCCATGCAGGTGCTGGCTTTTGATGATGCTGCTGTCTGAGACATTCTGCTCCTGTAAGTAACACAGCATATGAAGCTCATTGGTTCACCAAGTTAGACTTTGTTGGTTTCCTGTTTGGGGTGAGTGGACATTTATTGATCTCTCCACAGGAATAGTGTTACACATCAGAGCCCTCAGAGGGAACAGTGCAACAGGCTTTGTTCCTTCTTACAGTGTGAGGACAATGGGAGGTACCCACCCTCTGAGAGCCAGGCCTTCCCACCACCTAAACACCTCCAAACGCAACTTACTAGACACCTACAGATCTATGTGAAGAGTTAAAATATTTGAAAACTGCATGATGAGCTGAGGGCCATGTGCTGTATTAGATAGTTCTACAATCAGATAGCTCTGCAATGTGCTTCTCATATTGATCATGTGATAGAACACCTTGAGAGATGGCTTCCCAGGTTACTAGGCTGGCAAGTTTTGTTTGGGAATGTTCTGGTTCTTTCTGTACCATTATCTTCGTACCCTTTCAGCTTCTTGAGTATTTTGCTTCTACATGTAACTGTAGCTTTTGCAATATTAATTTCAATGTTTATTCAGCCATAATTCTCCTAGATCCTTGGCATATTTTCTTAGTTACCCTCACAATCTCAATAACCTTCCTGTAAATCTCTCATTGTAGCCATTTATTTTTTATTTTAAACTTCTTGGCAACAAGGTTGAAAGTTTATTAGTTTATTTAATAAGTCATTCTGTTTTTAACTCATTTTTTAGGAGATGTCCGCACTGATTTTACATCAGTGTTTGTCTACTGGGTTAATTTAAAATAAATGCTTGTGTTAGCACAGACATATCTAAGATTAGACAAAGTCCAGACTGCCATGTGCTGGACTTTCATATATTTTGTCCATATATGATTCTTAATAACTAATCCAAATTTAAACAGAATCATAGTGGCTTTTGTAACTATTAGATCATTAAATCTGGACCTACAGAGAATGCAGTGGCGTTGATGAACCTGTGAATATCTGGAAAGAAAAAAGAGTCTGGAATTAAATATGTTATTATACAAAATAAAATTATGACAATTAATTAAACATTTCCTCTATTAAATTTAAAGCAATATTATTATTAAACTAAGTTTTAAGAATTTTGAAAATTCAATGGACAGGGGCTGGAGCGATGGCCTAGCGGTTAAGAGCGCTGACCGCTCTTGCAGAGGACCCGGGTTCGATCCCCAGCACCCACATGGCGGCCGAGAGCCATCTGAAACTCCAATTCCAGGAGAACTCCAGTTCCAGGGGAGTCCGACGCCCTCTTCTGACCTCCGCGGCATTGCACGTCACGGGTGCACAGACTTGCATGCACACAATACATTCATACACGTACGGAAATAAAAAAAAATTTTTTTTAAATGTTTAAAAAAAAAAAAAGAAAATTCAATGGACAAAAAGCATTGTAATCTTTTACTTTAGCTTGGTAATAGGTAATACACGTCACAAATTTTATTATCTTTTTTCTTTTCTCATTCTGTATGTTTGTTTATTTGCTTGCTTGTTTTGAGACAGGGTCTTGCTATGTAGCCCTGGCTGTCCTACGACTCACTATGTAGACCAGGCTGGCCTTGAATTCACAAAGTCCCACCTCCCTCTGTGAAGCCTTTGATGTTCTTCCTCCCTTTGACCTGAGCTCCCAGTTTCCCAGGACTGCAAGCTTCTGGATCACCCCAGCCCTCTGGGCAGCCACCCAGGTCTTAGCCCTGGTGGAGAGAGGGAGGGGAGAGGAAGTGCAAGCCTGAAAGAGAGAAAGAACAAGGAAAGGACAAGGAAAGGATAAGGAAAGGACGGACTCAAGGATGAGACCGGGAGGAATTCCACAAAGGAATAACTCAGCTTTATTACTGTAATCTGGGATATTTATACTGGACCGACTGGGGGATGGGGCATACAGGATTTTACAGCATATACTCCAGATCACTACAGGAATGTGACAGTGTTTTGCCCAAAGCATCAAAGACAGTGGTGCCAGGCAGGCAGGCAGGCAGGCAGGAAATCAGCAGGACTCTGGCCTGAGGGCTGGGGGGGTGGGGGAGGGGTGCCAGCTGACCTAAATGCTTCTGCCAAGTGGAATCCTCACATCTCTGCTGGGGTTAAAGGCATGCACCACCATGCTCCCCCCCCCCTTTTTGTTTTGTATTTTAAGGCAGTCTCACTATGTGTCCCACCACTAGAGACTTTCTGTTGGTCTGCTTGCCTTCTTACCCCCAGGAAGATGACCTTCCTTCCTTCCTTCCTTCCTTCCTTCCTTCCTTCCTTCCTTCCTCTCTCTCTCTCTCTCTCTCTCTCTCTCTCTCTCT